>JAWNKV010000434.1:0-52395 GCA_035041805.1 Amiota mariae
CCACTAAAGTTTAAATAATCTGTTAATATGATGGTGGCTTTGTTTTCCATTGATTTATTGGATAAATCCATATCTCCGAAATTAAAAAAAAAAAGTAAGAGAGAAATTTGCTGATAGTGATAGTAAAATAAAATAAAATGAAGAAAGAAAGAAAAGAAAAGAAAAGAAAAGAAAAGAAAAGAAAAGAAAAGAAAAGAAAAGAAAAGAAAAGAAAAGACAAAACTAAAACAAATAAACAAATGTTTTTGCATGCCAACATGACTGACATCATTTTTAATGCTTTGTCACCATAGCCTTAGGCAGCAATACAATACCCGAGATTTATGTATATTTATCAGCGTCAAACCATATCAATAGCAACAAACAACAACAACAATAGCAACAAACAACAACAACAACAGCCACGCCAACAATAACAATTTCAACAAAAACAATCAAACGATGTTGTTTTTGATTGTCATCGTTATACTTGTCGATGTCAATGGTTGCTTGATACTGTCATGCCCTATTATTATCATCGTCATTATTATCATCATGACAAAGCAAGGAATGCTATTATCACTTTCAGTCTGCATTTATGCATGTTGAATGTTGTTGCACTGTTGATTTGATGAAGTTGCAATATAATGAGCCAAGACATCGTTAACACGTACAGTATCATCTCGATAATTTTATACAAATAAAAACCAGTCCGAATTATTCAAAATGTATAGTTTACCAACAACTCAATTCTTCTGTATATTTACACATACATACGAGTATATATCTTAAACGCAGATTTCTTCAATCTCAGTTTTTATTCTCATTGTGATTAATATTCCCGATATTGTCATAATCAATAAACTCAGTAGCATCATTCAATCAATGTCATCATCATTAATTTTTCGTCAACTATTTTAGTCATGCTTTTGTAGCCTAAAATTGCAATAGGCTAATCTTCCATTCTTTTTTAAATGGTGTCCGTGGTGGATTACAGTAGACACAATAGACAATTGTCATTGTCGAAATTAGTTAATGTTCAAATTATCAAGAATGTACTGTATCATGCTATTTAGTTTTTATGCAATGGTTTCTCATATGTGAAAATAAAATAATAGTTATGTATAATGGTTGACATTTTATGATTATGATGTTACAGTTCTTTGCTTTGAAATTTAGTTCATGTTAGTTAATGCTAAAGTGTTACATTTAACTAAGATAATAATAATTACGAAACAAGATCTTTGGTTCATTCTTTCATTACAAAAATAATTGAATAATTGTAATTTTTTTTTAATCTTCTTTACTCGAGTTCCGGTTTGGTTTACCATAGTTTGCTGGCATTTGCTACTTGTCAGCTTTAGGCGCAACTTGTGAAAGCAAAAAATCTTTAATAATGCGCTTTTCTTTAAGGACAATAAGAAGGACTCTTATGCGAGAAAGTGAATGTGGGTATTTGCTTGCCTTGATTATTCGTGGATTTGTATCGGTGGGTGGAAGTGAAAAGTTGCGCGTTCGAATCCTAAGAACTCTTGTTGCTTCCGGCTACTGTGTTGGTTTCACACTTCTTTCATAAACTTTCGAAATTCTTTTCTTTGTTTTATTGTTGTTAGCTTTTTTGTTTTCTCCTTTTGCTAACTCATTCTTTGGATGTGTGCGTTTACATTGAAATTTGGTTATAATTTTGTTCTTTCATTTTCACGATTTTCTCATTGCGATTTTCCTATAATATTTTTCCATATTTTTTGGTTTAATATCATTTTTCTTTTTATATTTTCTTTTTATTTCTGTGTTTATTTATTTTTAAACTTTTCATTTCCACAAAGCAACGCGCGTCATTATGAAGAAATCATAAAATAACTCTGAGTTTTGATTGATTCTAGAATTTTGAAGCATCATTTTTGCTCCTTCAGTGCTTCACAGCGGGAGTCTTAAAATTTATTTATAAAGAAAAACTGGATTGAAATTAATTTCAGTTCACCAAATCTTATATCATCTTTCATCGCTCCAATTTTTCATTAACTCTATTCTATATTAGAATTTCTAATAAATTTGCAAATTTTATCCTGCCAAAACTCATAAATAGTCAAAGGCTTATGTAGGTGTAAAAAAACAATTTGTTTCATCAATTCAATATGATATAAATATGACTTTTTTACATGGGTTAATGGACTATAGATAAATAAAACAACAGGAATCAAGATGAATTTTGTACGGGGAATACCTTCAACAGAAATTGGAGAACTGTGACAGCGACAATTATACATATCAGTAGAAAATTTCACCTTAAAACTGAGAACTTTTATCGGCGATACTGAAGATTTGTTGGCCCTTTTTCATATACAAGTATGTAAGTTTTTGATTTATAGGTTTATAGGCTTATGGGGGTCTCCGTTGCACAATTTTAGGCTAAGAAATATCAAGAAAAAGTAATGATACCTAACCTCTATGAAAGGTATAAAAATGAATTATGAAATTTGTGAAAAAAAAAAGAATTCAATTTTAATAAAAAGAAAAATCATTTAGGAAAATATTATGAAATACAATATTACGCAATTATATCTCAATAATTTTTAAATTTCAACTTACTTGGCTCAGTGGCTCCCCACTATTTATGAAGCATCATCATCATCATGTTGCTCTACTTTCAGTTGAAAAACAGATTTTAGCTTGCCAAATGCAATTGTGTCCTTTGGTTCTTTCATTTTTGATGATTGATGCATTGGTAACTTTGAAAGAATGAGGACGAAAAGGGAAGTGCAGATAAATGAGAGCAGAATGCTAAAAGAAAGATATTGGCAAAAAAAATTGAACTAAATTAAGCTTTTACACGAGCTTACGCAATGAATTCAATTTGAAGGTGTAACTACTTAATAGATGTGTGTATTATTATAGATTGTATGAGTACTAACTGTGTATTTTATTGGATCGGGTCGGGTCGGATCTAAAGTAGAAGAAAAAAGTTAAAGATAAAAGTTGTGAGTAATGTATTCCCCAATTGGGGAAACGCAGCAGCTGCTGCTGCTTCTGCTGTTGATTTTGATGCCAAAAGTGTTTTGAGTGTTCTGTTTCTTTTACTATAATAAAATGTTCTTATACATATGTGGATATATACACATATACACGTAGATCTATAGATTTTTGTTATACTAAAATAAGATTGAAACAAGAGATAAGCAAAAAACGGTAAAGTTTTAAAGTGTTAAATATGTTGATTTTGACTTAGCTTTTTTTTAAAGTGAAAGTAAAGTAAGTAATGAAATAATAGTTGTTTGGATTCGATATACCAATTTAGTTTGCTCTTAAAGAGAAGTCACTAAGATTTAAATACTTTAAGATGTGTGTTTAATATAATAACTTTGATAAAACAGACCCAATGCTCGGTTAAAGTATATTTATATGCTAGTGATGTCGTCATTCGTTTATTATCCACTTCATTTGTGCTCTGAGACTGTGAATCATGTCAAGTCAAGACGAATTGTTCTCTGGATTCTTCCCAAAACACAAATGCATCATCAAAACTTGTGGTTCGCTCGTTTACACAGTCTATCATTCATTCATTTTAATACACTTCGTTCATATTTCATAGCAATGGATTTATCCTATCACTATGACGCTTGTACACATAAAACACTTGAACTGGCTATGCCCATTAATTTTAAGATCTTTAAGTTTATTGAAATTAAATTCGAAGAGCATGTTCAAATTGGAACTATCAGATGGATGGATTCCTGTAAAAGTTAAAGTTTTTTAATGATAATTGTAAAAATCACAACTTTTTATTATGTGAAGGGTATTTATTTCATCTTTAAGTAAACTGAAATTTAGATTTTGCTTTATTTTTCATATTTTTTCTTGTTTTCTTTTAGCTAATAATTTGTTGCAAAGTTCAGCTTAGTATATTGGATTTCTTTAGCATCAGTCAAGGTCTCAATGTATATTCGGGTGTCTCGACAGGCTTTAGTTTGTTTTTGATTAATGATCAGCAAATGTAAGAAAGAAAAAATAAAATAAAAGCGAAAAAAGTAACAAAACAAAACAAAATAACATAAACGTATTAGTTAGTCAAAGACTCAAACCTCTTGGCCAGAAATCTCTGTCTTCCTTACTACGATTATAAAATTTGAAAGCAGAAAAGATAAAAAAATTGTGGGGACTTTAATAAAATATAACATACCATAAAGGAAAAAATCAAGTAAATTATCTTCATTATCTTATGTAGGTGAATTTGGTTAGTTTCTTATTAATTTCTTTTCGCACAATTTTTATTGCTTGAAGTAAGTAAGTAAAAGAGTACTTCGAGACCTTTACTAGCTATGTCAATGGTGTCCTAGGTTCCATCGCATAGTAATAATCCAAGACAACTGAACTTTTGCTCTTTTATTTAAAACAACAATATTATTATGATGATGCTGTTAGCAGGCAACAGCTAACTGCTGCTACTCCAATAAGATAAGAAAATGAACACACACACACGCACACACACACACACACACACACACACACACACACACACACGCACACACACACACAAGGACGACAAGGACGAAGACTAAAATTGAATAAGAGTCAAACACTTTTGTCTCGGCCACCAACTTCTTCCACTAATTTGCCACCTTTAATTTTAGTTCATGATGATGATGATAATGATGAATTGTAATAATGGTAAGATTATAATTATAATAGTAATGATGTTAATGATGATGATTCTAATGACTGTACACACCTCCTCCAGGTATCTGGAAAGTCACATAAAAAAAAATAATGAGAAAGATAATTTTAAAAATCACGATAAACAAATTCAAAATCAGATTTTTAAATTGAGGTAAAAGTTACAAATTGGAATTTTATTCATCAAATTTACATGATCACTACAGTGCATAGATAACTTAAATTTTATCCCAAAATTTGCTTAGTTTAAGAAAATTATCAATTATTTTTTTTTGATCAAAGGACATCTAAACTTCATTACTTTAGCAAGAACACTAAGACTTATGTTTTAGCTGTGAAGAAGAAAGCATCCAACACCTACCTCATTTGCAATTGTCCTGCGCTTCTTGAAAGATGAACCGGTTTTTTTTTTCAGGAAGTCCACGGGGACCTGGTTTTAAAAATAAAGACTACTTCTCTCTAGGCAGGTCTAAAAAAAAAAATGAAATTTTTTAAATGGTCCCGGTTGAGTAGTTTAAGCCAAGTGGCTACCAATAATAACTATGAATATACATATATGTATAATATAGAACTTAATATAGAGGAGATGGATCATTATTTAAAACTCAATAGAAGGTAAAGAAAGATTAAAAAAACGATTAAGTACTAAATGTGTAAAGTTGAATTGAGTGAAGCTAAAATCTTGTGAACATTTTACGACATTTTGCGGGCGTTGGCTTTTGCAGATTCAATGTTCTAATGCTGAAATGAGTTTGTTATCATCATTGTTGTCGTTTACAACACAGCAGTATCACATAACAGCTGTGCACCAACATCATAACTACCATCCTCAGAGTCATCATCAGCATTACCGCCACCGACATCGTGAACTTCATCATAACTGTTGTATTTATATTCTTCAGCGTTGCAATTGTCATAAAATGACAAACTGTAACAATAATAGTAATAACAAGAGTGTATGATGGTTACTTCAACGGTACGCATCCGTCGGTCTCATCCATCTTTTCTAAAACCAATCAAACCAAACCAAGCCAAACCAAACCCAACGTAAACTTGATACCCCGATAGCTCTCTCGATCTGTATCTTTGTATCATCCTTTGAAAATAACTACTATAAATGCTTTTGAGCGACGTGTTGGCGTTGCATTGAATAGCATTGCATGGCACTAAGACAACAGTTGACTCAAAATAATTACATGGCAAGTGAAAAAGAAAAAAACGAAAAATATATAATTATGTAGTAGGAAAAGAATGGGAATGAAATGAATAAAATACCAAATAATGAGTGGTGAAGGTACTTTCCTCTTAAATGAGAGAAACAGAAATATTGTAGGATGGAAACAACGAGAATGAGTGTGAGTATTGCAAATAACATCAAATGAAATGCAATGCGACAACTGGTGATGTTGATGTTGATGCTGATGATGCCGATGACTATGATGGTACTGATGATGCTGATAATGATGTCGGCTGTGAGGGCGGCATTAGATTTTGGGAGAGACTGGCAGGATATGCGGACTTTGTTTGGAATTTTACTTTCGCATTAAAAGAAACTAAATTAAAATATATTTTGGCTTCGACTTCGAATACTTAAATCATAACAGCAGTAAGAAGAACAACAATGTTGCATGTGATAATAAACAATGTTGTTGCACGAAAGAAACTCCAAAGAAAGAAAGAAAAATGCTTGAAATGAGCAGCAACAAAACACAAATGATGCACATAAATCTCAACACTTTTCGAGAGCACTAAAAATGCTCACAAACCAAGCGCAATTAAAATGTGTTGCGCACATGGAACCCAAGAACGAGCAGCAGATGAAGTTGCAGCAACAAAACAGCAAAATAACTACAACGAGTACAACTAAGAAAAAGAATATGGGGAAACATGAAGATGAAATATCGGTAAAAGAAAGATATAAAATGACAATACGTATGAGTGAGCAAGTTCTTGAGAGAAAATACTCTTACTACTTAAATACAAAAATCTTTAACGATTGCTTTTTTTATGGCATACGAAAATTGGTTTTTCACAGTTGAAGAAAAATACAGACAAATGTTTAATGCAAGTGACTAGATGATTACTAGAAAATGAAATGGGGCAAATGGTTTTGGTATTTTGGTAATCACGAATGTAGAACAACAGTCAAATACATACAAAGTAAAATGATCAAACTATGTGATGAAATTTGCATATCTACAATGTTGTGATTGATATCAATTTATTAGAATTTTCTATAAATATGGAATAGGAATATAGTTATACACATTTATAATGTATATAGATTAAATAAAACCAAACAGCAACAAAATATTATACAAAATTCGCAATATCTTCAATAATTTAAATTTTGTTATAAAGTTGTGTTGTAGGTTATGAAGAAATAAAACACGAATAACCATGACTTAAAAAAGAATTTTTGTGGGAGAACTACATTTTTTAGTAATCAGAGAACTCTGGTCCCAATATATTTGCTATATATGACTATAACTTGTTTCTGTAAAAAAATTTCAGCTTGTTACTCGAAGCTAGAAATCTGGACAGAGTCATGTGATTAGAAGCACACAAACATTGCTCAATTTATTTCCATGTCCTTTCGGTTTCCATTCATATATTCTTTATACAATATAAATATCTACATATACTCGTATATATGCACATATTACACAATATATTTTAAGGAACTTACTAAGTCTTGTAGTTTTTTAAGAGATCAGTTTATATAAACATTATATTTAAACTCGTCTAGAAATAATTTTAATATCTCTAAGCTCGAAGACTTATCAAATTTTGAAGATAATAGATTTTATTAACTCATGCATCAATCAAAAAATGAAAAATGAAAGACAACGCTCAAAAAACTATTCAAGTTACCTTTACGCTCAAAACTCAAGCAAAATTTGTCAAAAACCTATGCTGTAAGCTTTTGATAAAGGATAAAGCTAAAAACAAACACACACAATACAAAGGTCTCCAAGATATTTTTTCATCCAGAAATATTTCAGTATATAGGTGGCCAGTATAAGAATGACCAAAAGAAAAGGCGAGCATGAACAAAAACTTGACAGCACTACTCAAAGTTTGCCAGCCCTAGTTGCTGAAATTTTTGCTTTCACTTTTGCAAAAAAATATATTTTGCTTCAAAGTACCCAAAGCAACCCTGAAATTCGGTCATTTGGCTGTTGTGGTTGTAAAAAAATAGCAACTTTTTGAGCTGCTTACAAAAAAATGTTGCTTATACTCAGTCCGAATCGGACATAAAACACATTTCGAGTTTGTGCACTTCGAGTGTATGTTATCGAAAGTGATCGTTCGTTTCATGCAAATCAATCATGTACTTTTCGAGCGAGCAACATTTGAGTGTATGTGATCGAAAGTGATCGTTCATTGATTCATTGTGTTAAACTCTAGAGAGCTTGACGTGTTTTTTCCACTCCGTGATATAATTGATTTATTATCTATACTTTTAATTCATAATACTTTAATTCAGGTAATATTTATTTTGATTGTGTTTTGCTTATTTTAGTTGTGCACAAAAGTTAATTTGGAAATATTTGATAATAACAATTTAATTTTTTTTGTGCATATTTTTGTTTTTGTGTTTTTCTCATTCTTTGCTCTTAAGCATCAAGTGCAATTGCATTGTTTTTACATTGCTGGGTTGTCGGGGGAAACCATGACAAGCTTTATGGTAATAAGTCTGCCTGTGGTGGTATTAGATGGTCTTGTCCAGACTGTTATAAACGACAATCAGATTTTCAGGTATGTACCGGCGGGTGCGAGACCAATTTTTAAAACTTAAAAATCTTACTTCTCAATTGTAGAATGCTTTTGAAAGTTCATCAGATCTTCTTGGAATTTATGATTTCGATCTTCCTTTACCTTTCCTTTCACCCTGTCCTATGCCCAATAGTGATTCATTTTTACATCCTTCTATGCACTCTATGTCCATGCCTACAAACTCACCTGGGACTACTAGTACTTTACTTGTCCCTAAAACCACTCCAAATCTAAAATTACCATTGCCCTCTGTGCCATCCCTTGCATATGCTGATTCTCCACTTCATTCTTCAAATCGTGATTCTTTGTCCTCTGATTCATCCCTCTCAGTGCCTCCACCGGCACACAACACTACTCCTGCTTCCATGCCTACATCTAATTTAACTTGTGCAAATTCACTTGTAGCTTCTAAATCCCCTCCTGTTCTATCTTTTGTTGCTCCACGGCGACAAGTCTTCATTTCTAGGGTGGTAGCTAATACAATCTGTGATGATGTTGTTTCTTATATAGAAGCCAAGTTAGAGGGAAAGGTGACTGTTCAGAAATTTAGTTTTTCTAACCCATGTGATATTGCGTCCTTTAAAATAAGTGTCCCTGACAAAATTTTGTAATATTGTTTGTGATGCGAAGTTTTGACCTGAGCACGCTGTTGTTAATGAATTAAAACCTCGGAGTAAAAATCTTCTTCCGACTGTTAGTGTGGCCTCTACTAGTTCTTCTTCACCATCGAATACAATTTCAAAAAACTAATTTCCCCTTCTGAAAATCTTTTTATTCACTATCAGAATGTTAGAGGTCTTCTTTCTAAACTTGTCGTTTTGTATAAGGATAGTTTCTCCTTTGAAGCTGATGTTATAGCGTTTTCAGAGACATGGCTCAACTCTGATATTCTTAGTATTGAAATTTTCTGTTCAAATTTTTTTACATATAGGACGATCGGAATTAGTAGATCTAAATTTTCTAGCTAACATTGAGTTTATTTGTGTGAAGTTGTTTTTGCCACATGAATCTATCTTTATATCATATTCTTATATTCCGCCTAATTCCATTTCGGAAATTTATTAGAGTCATGCCAGTGCTATTAATTTAGTTAATAACATTCTTCGAGGTCCTTTTCCAGTACATCGGAGTATCTACTTCCTTCATCACATCATGATTTCTTGTGCAGCTTCTTTGACCACTCTTTGTTTCAAATGAACTCTGTAGTCAATTTTTTGAATAGATCACTTGGTCTAGTGTTTTGTAACGATTTCGCTGGTGTTTCTGTGTCTAGATCCCAACCATTATGTCTTCCTGAGGATACTTATCATCCAACATTGGAAATATCCCTGTCTGTAACTTGTCCAGCATAAGCCTCTACATTTATATGCAAGCGTCGGTTTTGTTTTCGTAAAGTTAACTTTGCTCAACTAAATGCAATCTTTCTCGGAACAGATTGGTCTTTCTTATTTAATTGCAGCGATATGTCTACTGCTATTAATTTTTGTTATGCAACGGTATACAATACTTTCGTTGCCAATGTCTCCTCATATAGTTGATTCGGTAGTATCTTATAAACCACCTTGGTTTACTAGCAGACTTTCTAACTTAAAGAACATTAAGTCGAGGTTATACAAAAAAATTAAGAGAACTGGCTCTTCTATTGCTTTTGCTAACTTTTGTGTAGCCCGGACTAATTTCCTTTCCCTAAATAACATCTGTTATAACAACTACCTCTCACGTTGTAGACTGCGAGACCCAAAGCAGTTTTATAACTTTGTTAACTCAAAGCGCAAGATTTCTTCATTTCCCTCATCGTTGTATGTAGTTGATGAACGAGCCCACAGTGATCTTGGTATTGCAGACCTGTTCGCAAAATTCGTTCAATCAATCTTATTTTGGGAACTTTTACCCATATCCCACTTCCCATTGTAACCACATTGTTAATTTGAAATCGTTGAAACCCACTTACTCACCTGGTCCAAACAAAATACCTAGTTGCCTGCTTAAGCACTGTGCGGAGTCTCTGTGTAAACCGCTTCTTAAACTTTTCAATTTATCACTTCAGAGCGCATCTTTTCCTGATATCTGGAAGAAATCCTTCATTGTTCCACTGCATAAAAAAGGGTAACAAAGCTATCATATCAAATTATATAGGTATTGCCAAACTTTCTGCAATCCCAAAGTTGTTCGAAAAATGCTCACATCAAACTGTAAATCTTTATTTCTTGTTTTTATGGTTTCATGAAGAATAGATCACTAACTACTAACTTGCTTGAATTTACATCTTTGGTGATCATTGGTTTCAACG
This sequence comes from Amiota mariae, assembly GCA_035041805.1. Lineage (NCBI taxonomy): Eukaryota > Metazoa > Arthropoda > Insecta > Diptera > Drosophilidae > Amiota > Amiota mariae. The sequence goes on from JAWNKV010000434.1 coordinate 10,721, forward strand.
AAAAATGTCAAGCTGATGTCATTTATACTGACTTCAGCAAGGCGTTTGATTCCGTTAATCGTGATCTGCTTTTACTTAAACTGGATCTTTTAGGTTTCCCGCAAGATCTTCTTTGTTGAATTTCTTCATATTTAAGAAATAGAGTTCAGCGAGTTTTATTTAAATCCACTCTTTCCTGCCCAGTTGATGTGACTTCTGGCGTTCCTCAGGGAAGCCATCTTGGCCCATTAATGTTTATCCCTTTTATAACTGATCTTCCTCTTTCCATAAATTATTCTCGTGGTTTGATGTATGCTGATGATGTCAAACTTTGCCTTTCATTTGATGAAATCTTTTCGTAAGTCAGATTGGAAGAGGATCTAACTTCACTGCATTCTTTATGCAATCTTCTTCTTCTGCATTGGCGCGTGTCTTTACCTTCAGCGACATAGGCGTTATTTTTGACACTAAACTGATGTGATGGCATTTCTTCAACTATTAATAAAGCTAAAGTATTCAACTATTAATAAAGCTAAAAGTATTTTTAGATTTATTAAAAGATGGTCTAAGGAATTTAATGATCCCTATATTACCAAGCTTCTTTTCATCTCCCTTGTCCGCCCTGTACTCGAATACGGTTCGTGCGTCTGGAGCCTTCAATACAGAATACACGAATACCGTATTGAGTCAGTACAGAAGCAATTCCTTCTTTTTGTACTTCGTGGTTTAAATTGGAACCCTAGTGTTCGTTTGCCTTCATACTCCAGCAGGCTTCTTCTTATTGATCTTTCTTCGTTAAGTAATCGCCGAATTTATCTAGGTATAAACTTTCTTCACAAACTTATTGCTGGTATTGTTGATTCGCCGTTGCTTTTGAGTCAACTTAGTTTCTGTGTCCCTAGTCGTACCACTAGAAATTTCGTCCCTCATGCTCTTATTATGTGCACAACTAATTTTGCCACACACGATTCATTTCGTGTATTATGTTTAAATTATAATAACAAACTATATCACATTCTTTCTCCTGAGATTTCGCCAAACGCTAGCTCTGGTTCTGGATCACCTACGCTTCTCCATCCAGCGTGATTGAACCTGGCCGTTACAATTTTGGATGTCTGCCTCTGACCACACATGGCTGTGAGTAAGGGCATAGCTAGCTATTTAGCAAATAAAATTCCCCCATCGGGTTAGAGAGGAATATATTTTATAATTTAATTTGGTAGTTTTAAGTTTTATTGAGATATTCCTTATTGTACTATTGATAACTTGGATTTTTTGTTGACATTAAGTTGTCATATGTTTGAATAAATAAATAAATATAATAAATAATAATTTCAAACAAATCAAATCATGCACTTTTCGAGATGATGCACTTCGAGTATATGTGAGTGAAACAGATCGTGCGTTTCAAATCAATTAAATCATGCACTTAGATTGATTAACTCGGATCATACTCGAAATACTATGACGTTTCTTTTTTTTAAACCAATATAAAACCAGTAAATAAAGATTAACTTTGGCTATGTCGAAGTTGTAATACTATTCACGCCCCTCCTAGTTGTCTGAGGGAAAATTATATGGTTGGTGGGTACGGGTCAGGCACTTATAGTGTCCAAATTTCAAGTGGATAGTACGAAAAACAAAAACTTTAATTTGGATCCAGTTTTGTATGGGGGGTACCCTCTCTATTGGTCCAAATAGGCTGATTCCAACAAATTTACTGCGTATAGTGAAAAAAAAGCTCCGTGCAAAATTTCAACTCTCCAGCGCGCTGATCAAGAATATGTATACTTTATGGGGTCTCTGATGTCCGATGACTCCCTCTGTGTGTTACAAACTTCATGACAAACTTATAATACTAATATCTACGTGAAGAGTGTAATAACCAGCTTTATTAAAACTGAGGGACTAGTTTTCATACACACAGACGGACAGACGGACATGGCTAGATCTACTCGTCTCATTGCGCTGATCAAGAATATATATACTTTATGGAGTCTGCGATGTTTCCTTCTGTGTGTTACAAACTTCATGACAATCTTATAATACTATTCACTGCGTGAAGAGTATAAATAGCAAACTATCAACGGAACTTGATCCTAATTTTTTTTCTTTTTTCGCAAATTATATTTCCAGCCAAGGAAAAATACGGCCGTTGCACAATTGGCTGGCATTGTGTGTATCTGCAATGCTACTTTGGATAGATAAGGGTGTGTCTTTCTATGTTCTTTTCACCATTCCATTACATCAAAATTGCTATACATACATATATCGTCTTGTCTTGTTAGTACGGTATACATACGTACAACATGTTTGTTGTCGGTATTTTTACTTCGTGTGTGTGACTCGAACACACACCTTACAAGAAATATAACATTCAGCTAGAATGATCGAGCCGACCTGATCATACTCGCTGCAGCTCTCTGGTATGTAAGTTATTTTTTCTACCTCTAATTCTTTCTGGGGTGCCTGTGCCAAGTTACGTACATATAAATATGCTACCATCTTCTCAAAATAGAATTCTTGTATTAAGTATTAAGTAGTTTAAACTTTATCTCATTTCCGATCCACGGATTTGCTACGCGAATTTAAAACTCTAACGTATAGTAGTGTACATATTTTGCAGTTGTAAAGTCACTCTAAGCTCATTCCATACATAATGTAAAAAAAATATTTGTTAGTAACTAAGTTTTGTAAGGAAAATAAATAATATATTCGATTGTATAAAATGATTTTCTATTGTTTCGTTCTGTAAGCTTTATTATTGTTTTTATTTATCTATAAAAAAATAGGGATTTTTAAAAATATTTGGTTAAAATTTTTGTTCTTTTTTTATTTAATTATATTTGTCTTTATTTTTATGTGTATAAAATGAATAAAGTCTAAAATAAAACCAATATTGAGATGCGGATATTTGTGTTTTTTTTTTTTGTTTGTTTAAGCTGCGATGTGTGTACTTACGTAATATGATTATGTAACTATAAGAAACTTTGGAATTTTAAATTGATATTTTGAAATCTTATTTAAAAATATATATTTCGATATATTTTACTCTCCATCTAACTGTGAAATTTTAGCTGAGTTTATCGTTTTCCTTAAATTAATTTTGGTTCCTATGTTTCTTTTTTTAATAATATATGTATTTTTCTTTACTTGTTCTATATTCTTCCATTTTATATTCTTTATTTTTAAATATATAGTGCACCACATCATTTTATGATTAATTCTTTAGTTCAATTTTTACTTTGATAATTTGATATATATATTTTTTTTTGTTTAATGTTTTCTTGACTTCAATAGTAATTTAATGTTTCAGATTTTATCAGTTTTTGCCTTTGGTATCCAATGTGGTCAAAACTCTTTGCATTTGAATCTTTTTACCCAATATAATAAAGTGGTTGATATTTCCATGGATTTTCTGTTTGGAGTTACAATATTTCCTGTCATACAATTTTTTTTTCTAACATGTTGAAATTTTTTAATCACTCTTGTAATCATTAATTGATTAATTTGATTAAATAAGCCCCAAATCTATAAAAATGAACAATATTGTTGTTCATTTACTGTTCGACTTGAAGCCATTGGGACGTCAATATTCAATGACAAACTACTATAAATATCATTAATGATTAATGCTGCTCCGTTTAAAGTAAAATAAAAGCTATATATTTTAAGTGTTTACTAAGATTACTTACATAAATTCAGTGCCCTACTGAGCATATTAATAATTTATCTTAAAAATCGGGGTGCGTCAGGTTGTTATTTGTGTATCTCGTTTTCTTTCTAATCTGTGTGTGAGAAAGAACTTTTGATAAGTTGCAAGTGACAGTATTTTTTATTATAACCACTTTTGATGACGGTAGTCTAGGTGTGCGATCCTAAAGAATTGTTTGTTAAACATCAATTTAAATGAATACTTTTATCATTGCTTAGACGGGATTTAATGTGCGAATATTTTTTATAATTTTTTTTTTATCTGCGATGTGTGTACTTACGCAATGTGATTATGTAATTATGAGAAACTTTGAAGTTAATAAATAAATAATAAATTCAAGGTATTGGTCGGAATTTTGATCTTTTGAATTCTCATCTAAATATATATATTTCGATATATTTTATTCTCCATCTAACAGTGAAATTATAGCTGAGTTTATCGTTTTCCTTAAATTAATTTTGGTTCCTATGTTTCTTTTTTTAATAATATATGTTTTTTTCTTTACTTGTTCATTATTCTTAAATTTTGTATTCTTTAATTTTAAATATATGGTGCACCACATCATTTTATGATTAATTCTTTAGTTCAATTTTTACTTTGATAATTTGATATATATATTTTTTTTTGTTTAATGTTTTCTTGACTTCAAAATTAATTTAATATTTCAGCTTTTATCAGTTTTTGCCTTTGGTATCCAATGTGGTCAAAACTCTTTGCATTTGAATCTTTTTACCTAATATAACAGTGAAATTATAGCTGAGTTTATAGTTTTCCTTAAATTAATTTTGGTTCCTATGTTTCTCTTTTTAATAATATATGTATTTTTCTTTACTTGTTCTATATTCTTCCTTTTTATATTCTTTAATTTTAAATATATAGTGCACCACATCATTTTATGATTAATTCTTTAGTTCAATTTTTACTTTGATATTTTGATATATATATATTTTTTTTTGTTTTATGTTTTCTTGACTTCAATATTAAATTAAATTTTCAGTTGGTATCAGTTTTTGCCTTTGGTATGCAATGTAGTCAAAACTCTTTGCACACACTTCACGTCTTTTTGATCTTTCTGGATTGTGCTTGATTGATAACTGGAGTTATTGTTTTAAATTCTTCTTTTGTGGTGTACAAATGTTTTGTTTAAATAAGTAACTTTTTTTTTCGAAGTCTACTTTTCACACAATTTTTTTTTTTAGGTAATAACTTTTGTTTGATTATAAAATATGATTTGAGGTGTTTATTTATTTAACATAATCATATATCAAAACGTAGGAATTTGTTCTCTACTCAGGAAATTAATAATGCAGAGTAATAAAATGCATATTACTTTGAATATTCAATTGTTTAGCTAACAAACTAGATGTACAAGTAGTTTTTTTTTATAAATTATTATAATTTTTTTATTTTTTTAAGGCAAAAGTATTTAATAATGAAATGTTACATCTTTCATTATGTTAATTATTATAGTATTATTTTCTTTTTATTCATTTTCATAGTTACATATAAAATTAACTTATTTTAAACAATTCTTCTATAAAAAAAGGAAAAAGAATGGTAATTTTACAGCATGGCTGTTAGCCGTTAGCTGAATTCTGATAGACATCCTTGTTTTACCCCTGAATAAGTATCAAAGACATTTCTTCTATTAAGGCCAATCTCATGCATCTTGTATATTAAAGGTTTCCTTATCAAAAGCATCCACAAAGAAGTCGTATACTTTTTTATTTCCTGCCAATTTTATGTGCACAACACTTATCAGGTTGCATATATTAACCATCGTCGAGTATCCCCTTCTAAAACATGCTTGGAATTTATTCATTTTGTTAAACTGAATATCGGATATTGTTATATCCCTACCTAGAATGTCATGGGATTGATATCGTTGGCCATAATGAATTTCATAGAAGTCGTGGGTAGGTTTTAAGAGGTTTGCAAAATAATCTTTACATTATTCCGCTGATAGATTTGCTCCAATTTTAAAAGTTTGCCTCTTATTTCATTCCCAACTCTCCACCAATCTGTAGAGTCTTTTACATAGTTTATCTTCTGTTCAATATTTTTATGATATTCAAGTTTGGCCTGCCCCCACACATTTCTATAGACTTGACTTAAACAGGAAGTCTCAAACAATAGGAACCGTAAGACTCTATCATCGGCCATACCGACTGAACAAACACTTAACAATAACAAAAATCCCAAACGATACAGAACGTCACCTACCAAAACCTTAAGTACAAACAAACCTATACTGAACTACTGGCTTGGCAAGCCATCTGCAAACTATTTTCATATTTTAGACATCGATAAGGACACTGAAAATATTTTAAAAGAACAGATGAAAGTTCTGGACAATGGCCCAAAATAGACTCCAAAAGCTAACAAGCCACCACCTATTTTTGTGCAGGGGGTAAAAGAAATCGGCATACATACCAAAGCACTTAGTGAAGTAGTAAAGCAAAACTATGTACTCAAAACTTTACCCAATAATAAAGTTCCAACCGGCAGAACAGCTACACTACACGAAAATCATAGAAATACTTAGAACCAAAGATACTAAATACTACACGTTCAAGCACAAAGACGAACGTGGTTTTAAAGTTATGCTGAGACACCTTCATCAATCAACGGACACCGAGAAATAAAACGCTAACTAAAAATATTACCCCACGCAGTTATTAACGTATATAATATACAACAAAGAACAATCAATAAATAAACCACTACCTCTGTTTTCAATTGAACTTAAAAGCAGCTCAACCAACAAAAACATTTATAATATAACTTCATACAAAAATCAAATTTGAGGACCCCCATAATAAGAGAACCATTGTCCAATGTACAAACTGTCAAAAATATGGACACACCCGAAACTACTGCACCAGGGATCCAGTTTGTAATAAATGTGCTAAGAGTCATAAAACAATCGACTGCCGTATGGACTGAACTACCAAAATATGTTCTCTATAGTGGAGCTCATACTACCAATTACAAGGGCTGTGAAATCTAAAAAACGCTTAAAATTAAACGGTTTCCTGCTCTTTGATATAAAACACTTATAGATAATACAAAAGAGCAGCAAATGCCCATTACCTCAAGCAAAGTGGAGAATGGCATAAGCTATGTGAAAATTACAGCCGCCTCTTCCCAGCCCAACCCCACCAACTAACATGATGGATATAATAACACTTCTGATAATTAAGACCGTAAATTAATAATAATTGTTTGGAATGCGAATAGACTACACAAACATATCTTAGAGCTTCAACTATTCCCAAATGGAAATATGATTGACATAGCTCTTATCTCTGAAACTCACTTTCACAAATAATTGAACATTCCCGGATATAAAATATATAGAACAAACCACCTGGATGGTTCAGAACATGGTGGCACAGCCAGCATTGTTAAAAATAATACACGTCACGTTGAACTTGAAACTTATCAACACGCTCACATGTAGTCGACCAAATTGCTACTGGAAGATAAATATGGACTCTTTCACAATTGCAGGTATTTATCGCCCTCCTAGACACACAATCTCAACAGCTCAATTTAAGGACTATTTTACTTTAAAGAGCTTGGCACAAGGTTCATCGCAGCAGGTGATTACAATGCCAAACATGTAAACTGGGGATCAAGGCTGACAAACACAAAGAGAAACAATTTGTTAAATGCATTTCAAACATTTGGGGGGATGCACTTGAGTAAATGTATAAAAAATTATGAATATAACAAATTTCAAAATGGAGTCACGAATTGAACTTTCCTCCGACCATTCACCAATACAAATTGAATATATTATAGTTGCACAGTAAAAAAAAAAACAACCCGCCAGCAAAATGTAGAAAAACGGACTGGGAAGCATACAGAGAATTTGTTGTCAATAACCTCACAATAAACGTACCTCTTAGGGAACCAGACGATATTGAAAAGACATTGTTACACATAAATGACATCATTAACGAAGCTGCTAATATAGCTACGCCAGAACTAAAACCAAAAGAGGACACCTATATATTTAAAAATCAGCCAAGTGTGAGTCGGACTCGCACACGGAGGGCTCCGTACCATCGTACAAGATTTTTTGCTTAAAATATTAAATTATGTGGATATTTAACAGCCTAAAATATACTTTTATACTACAATTAACAGTTTAAAGAAAATTAAACAAAAGATTGAATTAAAAAACAATGCTTTTAAAAATGTGTATTTTTAGTATTTGTCGTTCTACACACAATTGAATTATACACTCTGTGAAAATTTCAACTCTACCTATTGCGGTATCATGAGATAGAGCAGGAGACGGACGGACGGACAGCGTAAGCTTAGTAATATGGTCCCGTTAGCTCCCTATGGGTACGGAACCCTAAAAATGAATAATTTGAAAATTACATAAAAACATTATCTCCGACGTGTGACACTAATTACTCCTTGGGGAAGCTACAAACCACCTCACTAATCGCACTTTGCACCAGCCACTACTCCTAAAGTCGGATGGGACAAAGGCTAAAACCAACTCTGACTATTATGAAAATGCTTTTACTACCAACCAATCTAATACTAGTAACACTAAATTGTATAACAGCACTCCATCTCCGCAATAATATATACAAGATTTCAGCCAATGAAATCAGGCACTGTATTGAAAATCCCACTAGCCAGAAAAAAGCGCCAGGATATAACCAAATAACTGGAAAACTACTTAAAAAGCGAAGGCAATGATCTATATTCGAATCCTGTTGATGTGATACTAAGACCAGGGCAATACCCGTCTGTATGAAAAGTTGCTGAAATAATAGTCATACCCAAATTTGGTAAAGATCCGACCAAGACGTTATCGTACAGACCAATTAGCCCATTGTCTTTACTTTCAAAAGTGTTTGAACGTCTTCTACTTGACAGAATACAGTCAATACTGGACGTGAACAGAATCATACCTGGGCACCAATTTGGGTTTAACAAAGTCACTCCACAATTCAGCAAGTCCACAGAGTAACTCACAAAATCTTAATGGATCTTAATGAAAAAACTTTCTATGTTGGTGTTTTCCTGGACATAGAAAAAGCGTTTGACAAAGTCTGGCACGACGACCTACTTAGAAAGATTAGTACCGATCATTTCTTGCTTTTTTGGCGGGATAGAAAATACACAATATGAATTATAGTATAATAGTTTGCAAACGAAAAGATAGAGAGAGAGATGTAGGAGGTGTAAAGCAATAGTCCACTATTTGTCGTTTTGTTCTGATTATGTGTTGTCTATCCCGCCAAAAAAGCAAGAAATGATCGACTGCAGCACACATGCAGACGGACATAGAAATGCATGCAAATGACCTTGTCAATGTGAATTTGTCTAGTCATGACAAACCGGACAAAAGAATGCTAATTAGCAATAGAAACACAAATGAACCAAACGAGCCTCAAATGAACAAAATTAACAAAACGAAGATATCCAGACTACGATATGAAATAAAATGAGACAGAAGCATCACTTTCTTCATTTTCATTTTCCACACTTGAAACACTTAAAGACATATTGCTGGTTAAACTAAATTCTGTATATTTAGATGAAGCAATCGAAGCTTTGCCGTTGTTTGAAGATGAGGATACCTGTTGAAAAGATAACTATTTCATGCTTCTGTTGCACCGACTGTTCACTTCAATTGTTCCTTACTGTCACTAAGTAATCCATTCATATCATATTCCATTTTTTAATATTAGAAAATTTAAGTTCATTACTGTTACTACTACATTTATATCATGTTTTATTTTTTAATATTAGAAATAAATAATGCCCATCTACTTATTTAACAAAACAAGATTTGTTGCACAAGAAATTTTCGAACGCTGCTTCTGCTCTGCTCAGAAATAGTAAACGAAACAGCAATGAAATTATTGCTTGCACAGCTAAATCGAACGCTGCTCTGCCCAGAAATAGTCAAACAAAACAGCCGAAATATTCAAACGAAGCAGCCGAAATAGTCGAACAAAGCAGATGAAATAGTCGGACCAAGCAGGCGAAATAGTCGGACCAAGCAGCCGAAATAGTCGTACGAAGCAGCCGAAATAGTGAAACAAATCAGCAGAAATAGTAAACGAATCGGCAGAAATAGTAAAAGAAACAACAGTAATAGTAAACAAACAGCAAGCAAGCACAACCAAACTGCCGAACAGCCAAACTCTGCTGCTAGTATTAGTACAGGGTGGCGCAAAAGAACGTGCATTTATTAAGTATAGGCTAAAAAAATAAATACAAAAGGTATAGTTGAAATAAAAGATAGGATGATTAGGTTCTTAAATTTAGTTTATTTTTTTAAAAAAACATCATCTAAATGACGGCCCTCTCGAAGACGGCACTCCTCTAAACGCGATCGCAGATTTGTGAAAACTCTTGTCAATAAATCTGGGATGATTGCTGCTATTTCTCCACGGATATTTTCCTTTAGTTGACTGATGTTCCTCGGATTGTTCAAGTAGATCCCCACAAAAAAAAGTCAAGAGGCGTCAAGTCAGGGCTACGTGGGGGCCAAGGGATATCACCTCTTTTTGGAAATTAGTCTTGCAGGAAACATCTGTCTCACAACCGCCATAGAAGTCGGACTCTTTTAATTCCTGTGTTAACTGGAGCTTAAAAAGATGCAGTTTAAGATCCAACTTCAAAATTCGCTGTAAACGCTCCCGCGAAAAAAGATGACGCAATATGCACGTTCTATTGCGCCACCCTGTATATGAATAGTGTTGCTGACTTGCTTCGTAAAATAAACACTAAAAAGCAAAATGCAAAGGCGAAATGAGATAAGAAATTACTTGCTTGCTCGCAGCGGCGCCTTACCTTTGAGAAATGTCGCTGCTGCTGACTGCGTAAGTAGAAAACGAAAGGCTGGCTGCGTTCAAGCAAGTAATTTCTTATCTCTTTTTGCCTTTGCTTTTCGCTTCTACTTGGTTATTTTACGAAGTCGCAGTAAAGCAATAAAAAATGCATTGAAAATAGTCAAGCAATTTCAATCCCTGCTTGGAAATATCACATTCAGAAAAGGAAAGACCAACTTGCATTAAAATAAAAGCAGTTGTACTTACTTCTTAACAGCAGATCTAAGCTGACAACCAATGGGAAACTAGCGCTATACAATATAATAATTAAGCCTTTATGGACGTACGGCATTCAATTATGGGGAGCAGCCAAGAAAACGAACATAAATATAATACGGAGAGAACAATCTAAAATGCTTCGAACTATTGTTAATGCGGACTGGACGATATTCATAAAGACCTCGGTGTAAAAATGGTTCAAAAGGAAATTATTAATGCTAGCAGGAGATGTCACAAAACTTTAGAGCGACATACCAACGTAGAAATAAGTAACCTTCCATATCACGAACTGTGTAGACGTAGAATCTTAAACGATGAGATCAAGAAGTGTGGGTATTTAGACAGAGACTGCATCACGAATTTCGAGAGAGATACAGAAAATTGTTCACAAAGGCCTTTCTGCATTCGGAACAACTATTTTTTGTTTTAGTTATACATACAAATGGAACGATGTGGCTAATTGTGAGAAATTAAAATGGACATTTTGTGAAAACAATTCTCTTTTCAATTTCGACTACGTATTTTATTAAAATTTTTGCAAAAATTTTATAAATTAGAATTTACATAAAATTGTTATTTGCAATGATCAGCTGTTTGATGTTGAGGTGGATGCAGCATCTGCTCTGTCTATATATCCTATTATATGACAAAAAAAAAAAAAAAATGCTTGAAAATCGTTGTTATAGATATACTCGTGGAATGCGATATAGGGGAGTTTGATACTGACGGGAGCATTTCATGAAAAAATTAAAAAAAAAACATGTCTTCAAAATGACTTTGCTATTGGGGAGTCCATTGTAGAAGAGTTCGACTGTATATAAAATAAAATGCAATATTGTTAACTCATTCACATGTCATCATTTTACATTTTTTCACCTTTAAATTGTGTTAAATATGAAGTTCTTGCTGATTAAATCATTGATTAAATTTTTAATAGATTGTCTTCTTATTATGCAAATCAATCCAATGTAAGTTCTGTGTTGAAAACTTGCAAGTTGTCCACCACATAAAACATCTTAATAAATTTGTATTTTATAACTGAAGAGCTGATTTTGAAGGGCTGCCAAAAAACAGGGCTGTACCACAACAAATTCTTTTGGTATTTTTCTTCTATGTAAACATTTCTTTTAACGAGGAAGTACTAAAATCATAAAAATATTAAAAATAAATCGAGTTTATGGAAAAAAAACACGACATTTCCAGGCTTAGTGCACTGTTTCAAAATGCACTTTGAACACCTGCGTTAAAAATGATGAATTGTTTATTATATCTTAATAAGAAGACAAAAAAAAAGATAAATAAAGTAGGAGTTTTTGTTTTTAACATAGCAATTTGGGAAATATTCAATTTTTGTTGATCAGAAACAAAAGAAAGCTATTACGAATGAAGCAATAAGTACACAGACTCATATAGAATTCATTCTGCATCACGAAAGTAACAAAAAAAAAAAAAAAAAATTTATTGGCGCTTCATGATGTTATGATTTCAGAAATGAAAACCATTAAAAAACAATTTACTTTATATTTTTGTAGAGATTACATTTTAACTTTAAAGTCATAAAAAACAGAATCAGATTTTAGTGTGATTTTGCTGCGTGTATTTTTACAAGCATCATTCGGTTCCTTATTGCTGCTATCCATTTTTCTTATTATTGTCATCGGAAAAATTTGGGATCTTTTTAGCACATTCCTCATTTTACCATCTTTCACTGCAATATTTAATATATATTTTATTACATCATTGTTGCACGGGTGCAAACGATATTTTATGCACACAAATCATGGATGCTTTACGAATACATCGAGAATGCAGAGAAAGGGAAAATCAATGAAAATCTTGAAGCTCAACTTGACAGAAATCATCATATTACGAAATTTATGAAGAACGAACATCACATAACCTCACGGAAAGCAAAAACAGGAAAATCAAAAGTGGCAAAGGCCCAACTTAATAAAATCAACTGTGGATGAAGACACATTCACCTTCTTTATCCACAGTATCCTCATCTTTATCATTATCGCCATTGTCGTTGTGTTGTGAGGTGTTTTGAAAAATGGGTAGAAATTGATGATTGAACTACATAAGACATGCAAAACATGACGAAGATGTTGACTACGACGACTACGAGTAGAAAATGAGCGAATGAATGAATGAACCCATCGAACAGTGTTATAAAACGCAAAATGATTCTATTAAATTGAGATTTATGCTATTCATGCGGAAATCAATCTGTTTATGTTCGAGTGCTACACAAATGAAGGCAAAGTAGAAGAATTAAAGACCCTGCCACTGCCCCAGCCCCTTTATTTATACTTTCCTTTTTTTTTCCTTTATTTTTGCTTCTTGTTGTACAATTGTGCTGTCTCCTGTTGGATGCCGCTATGAAAACATAAATTATTTTCATGTTTCTGCCTCTTTGTGGCACGAACAAACGACCCTATGAATGAATGGAGAAAATGAATAGCATGATTCTGAGGATTTTTTCGAATATCGCAAAATAAAATATTTATTGCTTATTTATTGAAAGTAATTTAACAACAGTTAACCCGTTCATTCGTTCATGTTCTCCAATTTACTGAATATTTCTTATGGAACAACGAATCCATTTGATCTATTTGAGGTCTACAACCTTTGGTTAAGTTTGGTTAAGTGTTTTCCTTCTCTTAACTCTTGAAACCATGTTGAAAGGTTAAGAAGACATTTGCCTATTAGCGCGTTTCCTTTTAATGCGGATTTCAACAACTGACTCACTTCCTTACTTCTTCCTTCCTTGCCTTACTTCATACCATTTCATTGTTCCTATCTATACTTATTTCCTTTCAGTGACTTTTTTTCTTTCTCTTTATTATATTCATTTCTTTATCGTTTTATGCCTGCGATGGTTGGTTTAGTTGGATCTATTACATGGTATTTAATCAGATTCCGTTTTTCCTTATTTCTTTTTATGGGCACTCGCGACCAACAATAAAAAATGTGAATATAGACAAAAGACAAGAAGAAAAGGATTGCTCAATCGGAGCAACCATTGATGATGGTCCTTAACATTCGTAGTGTCGTTCGTTTGTTCATTCGTTTCTGTCATTCATTCATCCTCGCTTTAGTTTTATGCGCCATTTTAGACATGAAGCGGAAATGCAATAAAAAAATAATATTGTTTTATGATGAATGAACGAATGAGCGAAAGAAAGAACTAAAGAATGAGTGGATGGTTGGATAGATAAATAAATAGATGAATTGAAAGAGAACAAAGTAAGATAAAGTTGAAGAGAAGTACGCCAAAATTGAAGTGAAACCAATAATAAAGTTGCGTTGTTGTGGCATGCCGCAAGTGTTAAAGTGAAAGAAAAGTAATATTTATTGGTTGAACACAATCAGTCAAAATGTCAAACCAAAAAGCAAAAAAAAAAAAACAAAAAAAAAACATTAATAAAATTACCAACAAAGAAGTTTCCTATAAAAGAACTTTGAGTTTTGAACATATAAAAAAATATTATACAAGATACTATTATACTATGTGAACATCCCTGTTTATATTGAATTTTCTTTTATGTTAGATGCTGATGTGTATCAAGTAGTTCTCTTCTATACCCTTTGGTTTTACAAAGACGAGAACACTCACATTCCGAAAATATCTTGTAACCATTCATGACGAGTCGAAGGCTCCATCAACTAGACACTCGTTTTAGTATTAAGCTTAGTGTTATTATATTAGATTTAAGCATGTTAAAAAAAATATTCTTGAAATCGATTAGAACTTGTTAGAGATATCAAATTGATTTAATACAACTTCCTTTTATTATAATTAGAATTCTTCAACTATTGGATATATGTCGATTTATCGTTTACATTTAATACTAGCTGTGCCTCTACAAGTTGCTGTGGCTCAGGCTGGACAAAGGCTATTAAACATATAAACTCGATCACGAAATTGTGTCCTTTCTTCCATGTTTAGTCCAGTCTATATGTTTTGTTCAACAAAATTGATTTAATATTGGCAAAATTATCTACGTTCAAAGAATTGTTTATTCCAAGAATTAACAAACAAAGAGAGATTTTTTACAAAGACGACTTGATTAGTTACAAAACATGCAAAATTTCTAATTGCGAATTTTCCCAGTGGATTTTTATAAAAAAAATAGTTTACCAGAATCGGCTTCGCATGGGTTGTTTCTTTTCTTAGACTCACTATAGTATTCTCAGTTTGAGTACCAACAAAGAACACAGTTTGAATATCAGAAAATTAATGTTCTATTTTAGTAAATTTTTTTAGTATACTTTTAGAGGTTGGGGCTGTTTCAATATCCCAAATCTTGGGAAAGGGGACACGTATCGGGGGCAAAACCATTCCATAATCAAGCCAGGAACCAACCATACACATTCACAAAATTTCAATGCAATCATATGAACTATATAGTAGCGCATAACGTACGAACAAACAAAACACAAATTTTTATGTTTAAACAGAAGAAGAAGATTATATTAAATAAGATTAGATAAGTATACTAAAACACGACCATAGTCGAATGTAAGGTTGTAACAAAATTTCAGAACAAAGTACTTTTCGAGTTCACAGGTCATGCACAAACGAGCATTGACATTTATATATACATACATACATATGTATATAAAGATTGTTAATGAATTAAACAGAAATTTCGATAGGAAAAACTATACAAATTCTTAATAGATACACGCATATTGTGGTATATATAGAACATAAGTATGTACTTATATCGGGTCATTAATTTGAAATATAAAAATCTAACAAATAAACATATATATTAAAACTTTTTTTTTTGATCAGTTACAATGTCGGCTATGTCAGGCCTTCTGAAAGAATCAAATTCTTAAATTTTTGGGACAAATCGATGTCTGTTTCACCAATAACGTGAAAATTTGTACTAATTAATTTATTTGCATTCGCCTTTCACTCTTTTTGATAGCCAATCATCATTTCGAAAGAAAATTTTTACTTCAGTTCTGAAAATTAGTTATTTTTAAGAAAGTATGGCAGATAAATAACACTGCCTGTTAAAATCAAATAGTATTTTTCAAATAATAATTAGTATCTGCCTAAAATAGATTGATTTGAATGAGTTAAATTCCAATAATTCCGCCAGATGCACCAAACCTTTAATTATCGCAGAATATAATGGTTTTTTGATTTGTGATCGGTTTACGAATCCATGCGAACATAATTATATTGATGTACTATTGTGGCATAGAATCATCATAGTTGGAGATGACCTCCGATCCCACAAACAATAAATCTAAATCTGTTCATACAAATAAAGCACGTAAGCTCTTATTTTATGACGATGATTCCCTGCATCATTTATTATATTTCAATTATGTAAAAAGAAATATTAACGTTTAGTTAGAAGATGATAAAGTATTGTAATAATAATCAATCGATATTTCATTTTTGCAAAATATTTGTTCTTGTTTAAAGGGTATTCCATCTAGGGTCAAACTGATGTAAACAATATACAGTTGTCTGTTTTCATCTTCTTCAGTTCATCATATATATCTTTATTAGGAACAATTATGGTAAATTCTATTATGCAAAACAGCTTTCTCACAAAGGAATTTCTCTTACTTTCTTTTTTCTGTTTTCTTTTCATCGAGAATATTTTGTCAATTCTCTTTTTTCTGTGCATTTCTTTTAATGCTTGTGTAGATTACAAGCAAACAAGGCTTTGTATTTGTCTAAGAAAGAAATATAATTTAATTTCATGTAGAGAATAAGAAATATGTATTCTATTTTTTGGCTGCAGATGGTAGGGAATGTCCTTTCATGAATTGAGTTTAGTTGAGTTGAGTTCATCTTTCCTTCAATGTAGTATCACACAACTCAATACAATACAATACAATACAGTACAATACAAATAGAATTTAAGTTGAATTTGAGAGATGACTGACTCTTTTGCTTGTTTCAGGCTTAACATGATTATCCTTACTGACTACTGTGGTGTATTGTTGTTCGCTCGTGCTTTCAATTGCTTTAGCATTTGTTCCTTTATTCGTTGGTTTGTTTTCTTCGCTCCTTAATAACTACTATGTATACAAAATATTCGTCGTGCTCTCGTTTTATTTTCTTTTTTTGGTTGGCATAAATTTATTCTAAAATAATTTGCATAATTCGTTATTACTCAGCATAAACAAAGTCAAATTAGAGTCAAGTAGGACATGGTTTGATGATGGTGAATTATACAATCGTACATATAGTGACAAAGAAAAAGTAGGAGAGATTGAAATGAATCCTGCAGAAATTTAATAAAACACAACAAAAGGAGTCTATTGAGACTTATGAGAAGGTTATACATTTAATATTTTCAAAAATGTCATCCATATTAAAATATTATTTCTTTTTCGATTTGTTTCTCTTCAATTGATATTTGCTGATTGACAGACAGATTGGTCTCTATGACAATAAATAAAGGGATGAATAATAAAATGGAGTGTGTGTCCGTTTCCATTTATATTTATTTTTCATCTAATATCGTCCAACAATAAGATTTACCAATTTTTACCAATGTGATTTCAAGATATTTATGAGCTTTAGCTTATTGTATTACAGTAACAAAACCATTCTAGCCAACATATGTACATCGTAGTACAGATAAAGGCAAACAGACATACATACATATATGTAGTTATATATGTATTATATATTCATAGTTTTAGTATAAGAAGGAAGAATAAATATGAAATTCATTTTGACCTGAACTTTGTTTTGATATTAAGTTTTAGAGTTTTAGGAGTTTCTGAATTTTACTTGAGGTTAAGCTAAGGAAAGAAAGAGACTAAGGTAATTTATAGAATTGATTTGAAAAAAGGGGAAAGTATTGTAGAAAGTCACTTTATACAATACTAGTATTTTAAGACTTACAACGAATAAATCTTCATACTATTGTCCATTGCTGTTGTATTCTGTTTTGTCTTCACTTCACTTCTATTGGTAGAATTCCGTACAGAATTTGTTGTAGCTTTTTGCATATAACATGAGTTTACTTTTCAATTTGATTTGGTCTTCCAAGCAAATAATGAAGGTAGAAAGTAACATAGGAGTATAGAGAATATATAAGTCTAAACATATGGATTTACTGGATTTACTTACCTAAGGCGGAAGGCAGACCGACCAAAAACTTAGTACACAAACAAAACAAAATCAGTAAAGCTTTTTTGAAATTTGAATTGCAGTGTATTTTTACTTATGTCCATAGTATAGTTGCGTCCATTTTAATGGCAAGTACACTATTTTGCATAGTATTAAGTAAATATTATTCACGTTAACTTGTACAAATATCTCATCTTAAGCACATCTTCTACAAATAGACGTATATAGAGATGGAGAGTACTGTTTTAAAAACAAGATACATCGTGGTTACATACTACATGCTACTATAATACAATGTAAAATATCGACTGACATGGATATTAACGATTGGGTTGGTGGAAAAGTAACTTTAGAAAATGTATATTAGTTTATTTAAAAAGTGTAAGTATTAATCCGATCTGGGAATTCCATACAGCAATGAGAAGCTGTAAATGCTGATAAATCCACGTTTCTAAAATAATAAATTATTGTTATTATGAATTCAGATGTTCTTGCTTAAAGGAATAGAGAAAAATAGCAACATTTACTTTATTTTTTCGAAAAGATTATTGTGCACATCATGAAGAAGTTGCTTTATCAAAATGATTAGTTGGAACATGGTTTGCACAATTTCGTTCGGGAAATTTCGATGTAAAAGATGCGCGACGGTCTGTTCGGTTTTTCATCGACAAAATTGATCACATTTTTGAAAAAGTGGAGAATGACCTGCATATAAGTACAAATGACAGTGCTTGGACACGTTAATTTAAGAGATATTAAAGCAAAAAAGGAAATAAATGTTTGGGTACCAAACAATTTGGCAGACAAAAGTTTTATTGGGCTTTTTCTATTCAAATTGATAACTGGCTAAAAAAATTGGTTACACATTTTTTTTCTTTTTTTTTTTATATATTGCAACTAGTTTTTTTTTTTTGGTTACTCTAGGAGTTGATCCGGCTTTTTTCGTTTCAGTTTTGTTTTAGAAAAAAAAAAAAAAAAAGGAAGTTGTTGCTATGCATTTGGTGGGATTGCAAGGATCCTGTGCTGCTCCTTCTCCGTTCTCAACAAGTAATAAGATTAAATGAAACGCTGAAGGAAAAACGGCCGCAATTGGTCAACATCAAGGTCAAATTATATAGATCGGACCAAGCACCATCTGATTACCATATATTTAGCTACCTGCAGAATTATCTTGGTGTCGTAATAATTAATGCCCTAGACGACTGCAAAAATGTATTGCGGTTTTTTTTTTGGCCAGAAACCCTTGAAACTCTACGAGGACGGTAGTATTGTTTTACGCGAAAGATGACAAGAAGTTTGTTAATAAAGAAAAGAATAAATTGTTCAAACATGATTCTCAATTTCTGAAGCTACTTTCCCAACAACCTGTTCTATTTACATATTTACCTTCACTAAGTAATCGAATAAAACCCTTTAATTTTTATGTATTAACATTTTAATTATGACTATTTACCAATTTTCTCTTTTTAGTTACTAAATGAGCTGTGTTAATACTACAACAGAGTAAGTAATGGTCATATATGTGGACAAACATATATGTATGTAAAATGCATCTTTTGTATAAAATATTGTAAATATCAAATTGAATTAAATGAAATACAACACTTGGGATAATTTAAATGTCTTCAAAAAATTAACATACTTAGATCTGTACAAACTTTATTGTGACGCCACTAGAGCTTAATTCTCATGATTCGAATCATTCGTGATGCGACCATTGATTCTAATCACAATCGTCAACAACCAAAAGGTCTATAAAGTCATTCAGGGAATGTTGTTATAGAATTTGATTTGAATCAAAATATAATCAAGAATTGGTTCGCCTTTAATTTAAAATTTACGACTAGTCACTACGGATGTTCCGATTCAAGTAACTACTTAATGGTACTAATAATTTTTCATTCAATACCAAAAACTTTTGTACTTTTTAATAATATACTTACATGGTAAAGAATGAAAAGTTGTTTGTATTAAATGAGTACTTTTGGTACCCAAAAAAAGAAAAAATATTTAATTGTAACAGCGGTGTGTTCCCCAAAATATATTGAAACACTTTTATTTTTGGGAAATTTAGAGCAAGAAGATTTCTTTGCTTCCGGCTCTATCTCATGAACCGTAATAGGTAGAGAGTTGAAATTTTCACAGAGTGTCTAATTCAATTGTGTGTAGAGCGACAAATACTTAAAATACACATTTTTAGAAGGATTTTTATATAATTAAATCTTTTGTTCAACAATTTTTTTTGTAGCATACTTTTAGGCTGTTGAATATTTCACTATTGCGACAAAAACAAAAGCAAATTAATTTTACATAACTTTTCTTTAATTTAACCTTTTGTCTAAATTTTTTTTTTTTTTTAGTATACTTTTAGGTTGTAATTGTACTATACTTTTAGGCTGTTAAATATCCACATAATTAAATATTTTAAGCAAAAAATTTTGTACGATGGTACAGAACCCTCCGTGCGCGTGTCCGACTCACACTTGGCTGATTTTTTTTATTATTATAATTTTTTTACTCTAATACTTTATTTCGCAAATCTATCAATTGTACATAGTCAGTTTGTAAAAATAATTTATAATTTATCTGCTATAAGGATTGTGCCTCAGCTTTCTATACTTTCACTTGTGAAACAAAAGTATTATAAAACGATGAATTCATTCAATTACTCTTAGATGCGCAGTTTTTCTATTCTAACATAAACGCGGCCTGACAATACGTAATTTATGATCTTCAGACTTATATGCATAGCAGAGAAAACAAACCCGTTCTCTTTGACATATTTCCTTATAGAACTCATCTGCTCCTGTACATTTTCACAGTCAAAGCAAAGTCAAACCAGTTTCGAAATTTGTATCGCTATAATTCTTTATATTCCCATTACAATGTTGAATTCCCCTGAAAACTTGAGGAAATCATGCAATTCGGATTAAAGAATTGCAATTATTTCGGATTACAGAATAGTCAATGCCTTAACTTTTAATTCATTGCATTACTGGATTTTCGTATCAGAAAGTAATTAGTTTCACTTTGGAATTACTATCTTCATATATATATATATATAGATGTAGTTTATGCGATACATAAGAACAGTATACGAATTTGTTGCTTTTTTAATGGATTTATTAGATTTTTCTAAAGTGTTAGTCGGTCGCTCTATTAATGTTACGAATGTTATTGTTAGTCGTTGCCTGTTTACCGAGTTTATGGGAAGGTAAATTATTTGTAAATATTGTATAAACGTATTTTTTCCAATATTTTTTGTTTATTTGTTTTAGTCTATCATAAAATCAAATAAAAAATGTAAGTCCGAAACTCACATAAGTAAATTGTGTCTAAGGGAAATAGGCTGCAGTTTCTTTTCATATCAGATGAGTTTCATGATTAAGTGAACCGCCATGTGTTTGTGTATATTTCTCCCATTGTTTTGTCTTCGTTATTGTTCTTTATCTTTTTTCTGTTGCTGTTGTTGTTTTTTGGTTTTATCCTTTTTCCTTTTTATACATAGATATATAAGTATATGAATAAGCAAAGCTGTGTTGTTATTTTTCTTTTCTGTTCTTTTCGTTTTCTCATTTTTTTCCAATTTTATTTTTATTTGCATTTTTATGTTAGAAAGTTGTAAAATTTGATTTGATTTTGCATACCTTTGGGCAGTCTAAGTTGGACGGTTGAAAGAACTGACAGACATGGGTTAAGGGTTATAAGCTTGGGATGGGTATGTGATGGGAAAAAGTGAAATGGTTTAAGGCACAATTTTGAATATATTCATTGTATACTTTTGTAGCGACGCATGATTTTTATTTTTTTTTTTCACTGTTTTCTCAATAGAGAATATATATACGTATGTGTATATATGACGGGGTTCTGGGACAGGTAGTGACATGGGGACTTATTTTTTAAATTTTGTTTGTAAATTGTTAGCATAAGAAAGAGGTTAGATCAATTCGAAATGAATTTAAATCAAGATTTTCCATTGCATATTTTTTGGTGCTGATTGCCAAATAGAATTCTTTTTCCGGTACAAAGACAACAAGGCTGAATGTTGAAATTTAGATTTAATGGGAAAATATATTCGTTACTTAACAAAATAACATTGAAATGTCATTTCGTTCTGCAATTGTAAGTTATTTCATGAAAAATTATTGTAGTATTGTATACTAGGGAAAGAAACAAAAAAAAAAAAAAAAAATATTTCCAAAACTAAGAGATTATTTAACATTATAAAATGCAATATATGACGACTAACATGAGATTTTATATAAACCGATTGAATGAATATAAATCACCAAATCTGTAAATTGTTTGTAATTTCCCAATTAAAACTTACCAAATTTATATAACATTGAATAATCAAATTATGTACATAGATTTTGTTAGTAAGAGTTTAATAAACATTGAATTTTTAGTTTTGTTTTTCTTAGAATAAAGGTGATAATATTTTATTATTAAATTTGATGAGTTTTGATTCCTTTTATTCTGATTATTTGTTTAAAATTATTTTATTTTGCTTGCATCGTATTTTTAGTACGTGTAAAATATTTTCTCATCATATTTTCAGTTTAATAATACACATTATATTTTGTAAATATTTTGAACATTTTAAATTTGTTCAATTAATCAAGGAAATAATTGTTTAAATAAACAAGTTTAAGAAATGCTTACGGCATATTCACCTTCTCTCCATGTTTGTTGTGTTATGTGTTTTTGAAATTTTCTTCCATATCAAGAATTAAAATGGAAAATGAAAAAAAAAAAAGAAAATTAAGAAAGTATCAAAGTCATGCAATTCTTTGCAAATTCACATTTTGAAACTTCCAACTACCTTCATATATTGTTGTTCCATATTCATTGTTGTTGATGTGCCTTGTGTGTGATTTTGTTGACTTGGTTGGTTGGTTGCTTCGCTTTGCTTACATACTTGAATGGGTTCAGAGTTTTGGAATTAGTTGGCAATGGTACTGGTAATGGTGCTTTTGGCATTGCCTTTGACTTCATATTCATTTACGTCATTTTTTGTTTGTTTTCTTTATATTTTATTTTTATACTCTTTACTCAGTGATAGTGTTATAAGTTTGTCATGAAGTTTGTAACACACAGAAGGAGACATCGGAGACCCCATAATGTATATAAATTCTTGATCAGCGCGATGAGACGCGTTGATCTAGCTATGTCCGTCTATCCGTCTCCCCGTCTGTCTGTCTGTATGTATGCAAATTTGTCCCTCAGTTTTTGAGTTAGAGAGCTGAAATTACACGGAACTTTCTTTCTACCATACGCAGAACATTTGTCGGAATCAGACAAATCGGACCGCTAGGGGGGGGGGTACCCCCCATATCAGAAAAACTTTTTTGCTTTTCATACTATCGACTTGAAATGTGAACACTATGAGTTTCTAAAGTGAAAGAGTATTACAACTTCGGCATAGCCAAAGTTGGTTTGTTTTTATATTATTTTTCTGTTTGATTCAGTTTTCAGTTGGTTTTCGTTTTACATACGATTTTCTTGTGATTTCTGTTGATACCTTCTTGGTATGTTTTTCGTTGTTGCATACTTTAAGGCGGTTCACCAAAAAAATTCTACGTTCACCCTGAGAAGGGTCCAGGCAACCAAAACAATCTTCTACTTGTTTAACAATGCCGACAACGCCATCGCCATCTTGACCATCTTGGCTTACTCGCTAGCGTCCTAGCGTATGTTCATTTCTTGTTGCTTCATTAAAACTTGGTTCAAAGTTGGCTAAAAACAAACAAACCAAAAAAAATATATATATATATATATATGTATACATAGACATACTTTGGTTGTTTTTCTTTCTTTTAACTTTCTTTTGACTCACTCGTTCATGTCCTTTCTTGGCCGTTGGCTAAATAAGCTTGCCCTTTGAACATTCGCGCTGAACCTCACTAACTCAAACATCCACATCTGACCTCTACCACAGCTACCATCTATCCTTTAGCACTTAAACTTATGTATGTTTCATGCTGTTGCTGTTGCATTGAATCGAAAAGTAAACTAAAGAATGTTAGACAAAGAGATAGGTAAAGAAGAGCCAAAGAAGAAAAGTCATGTCAATTCACTTTGGATAGTTCGTTGGTTGCTTGTTTGGTTGGTGTCTCTTGAGTCTATAAATGTTGAAGTGTCATAGATGGCATACATAGAAGCCTTGAAATGTGTGTGTGCTTTTTCCAGCCTCTCCAATCTCTCCTCATTTTATATATTTTTGGTCGCACAGCTCAGATCACAGGCTCAAGTGGCACTTAGATACTTTCTGTGTCATGGTTTGGGATGGCGAGTCTCCCCCAATCTTTTGCTTTGTCGTCTGTTGCTGCTTTTTGTTTTTTTTTATTTTCCCATATTCTCAGTATCGCCTTCTTTAACATCTTCAGTTCATTGCATGCCTGTCCTTGCAGATGGCAACAAACAGATAAAAAACAAATAGTAAAAAAAATAAATAAAAAAGAAATTACAGGTAACCGTGTTTTTTTGTCTTTATCTGCTTCTACTACTTTTTGCCTCAAAGGTGCATGCAACATGCAAGCACGTACTCTCTCTCTCTCTCTCGCTCACATACACACACAGAGAACCACTCACAGATAAACACATTTACACAAACACAGAGTAAATCTCATTTATGCATGTCACTTGGTCTTCTTTGCTTGGTTTCTGCCACTTGTTTCTACTGTTTGCTCGTTTGTGGCAAAGGAGGTCTTTATCAACTCTCTTATCTTATTTTCTACAATATTATCTTTTTTTTTATTCCATTTCACTTTTTGCCTGTTTGTTACTTACTCTTTTTTTTCTCTTATTCTCTGATTGATTCTTTTGAGAACAAGAACTACAATTCTAAGACAAGCCAAGCTTAGTTTCTTTTCAACTTGATTCGCAACTTGTATCATGATTATCATCATCAGTCATCATCATCATCATGACTTGAGTTCATTTTCGTCTTAGCTTCAGCTCTTTTAGCCTTTATTACTTGCCTTGGTTTTAGCCAAAAGGCTTTTTTTACTCGTTGGCTTTGCTTTAATGAGCACGCGCTTCAACAAATTTTGTTAGCCTCTTTAAGTGTGCATAAGCCACAACCAACTGAACCCAATCCAACTTCCCACTCACCATCTCACCGACTTAATCACTGACATATTGAAAGAAAATTTTTCGTTTGAACAACCACGTGTGTTTGTGTGGAAATTTTGACAAAATTTCAAATTTTCTGCTGCATGCGCAGGCAAATTGCAAAAGTTTTCATGGTTTTCCTCTTTCCTTTTTTTTCTTTTGTTTTTGTTAATTTTTCTTTGCTTTCTTTGCACATGTTGAACATAATACACATCATCATCATCATCTTCATCATTCCCATCCTCAACATCATAAGAATTTTAATTTTTTTTTCTATAATTTTGATTATTATCGTTGCTTTCATCGTCATTGTTGTATCTCTTTTGTTCTTTGTTCTTTGTCGTTGTCATTAAACAAAATACACAAAATACCAAAAAGAAAAAATATTAAATGTATCTGTCATGGCTTTATTCTCCTTTGTTTTTCATAGGAATTGTATTTTCCTCTTATCTTCTTTTTGTTATAATGAAATTTCTATGATTTTTGAGATTCGAAAAATTAAAATCGTTTTTACTCACCTGTGCTTCTGCTGCTATTACTGCCAAGAAACTTTTCTTTCTTTATTTTTAAGTCAAAAATTTTCAGCTCAGCCAAAAACTTTGAACTGAAGTTACAACCAGAATCTTTTATAATTTTCTTGCATCTTCTTTTTGATTTTATTGTAATTTTACATTGTAAACTTTTCGTGGCAAATGAACATTAAACATTTTACCATCTTCTTTTTTCCTTCCTGACTTTGGCTTTCTTTCGTCTGAAAGTGTGGTCTTGGCCTTATTAATGAAATTGTCTTTAAAACGTTTTTCAAATTGTTCGTAGACCACTTGATTGTGGTGTCCAGCAACAACAAATTGATGTTGCTATTTATGTTGCTGTTGAATGGATTCCTTGCTCCCCAATGATATTTTGCACCTACAATTATAAGTCTACCTGCTTAACCTCAATAAGTTGCTTGAACAGCGTTCCATTCTGATGACTCCGACATCTCATTTTATGAATTTCGCGCACGTTGGAATGAGTTTTCGTAAAAATTAATGAATTTCAAATCCATTTTCATTTGCGTGCCTAGTTGAATAAAGTTTTGACAAGCAACGAATCTTAGTTTCAACTTTACTAAGTTTATCCAGTAAATGTGAAAAACTGGTGCATAGAATATAAATAAAACCAAAATATGTTCGAAAATTAAGATGAAAATCTATCAAATTTCATATTAGTAATTTGAATGGGATTTACTTTACAGAGATATCCGATTGCAAAAGATATTATTTGACATTTTTGAAAAAAATTGTGGCTAAAAAATCACCAAAATTAAAATTAATGGTAATAATTATTTTGTCAAAAACCTTTTTAAATAATTATATTGTAAAATTATAATACCCTTTGTCTTATGATTGTCAAAATCGTCGACACTTCATCTGGTGTTTGGATTATATAGAACCGTGCGTCCGTGAGACCGCATTAAGAAATATACAGTATATGGAAAAAATTCAAGTTCATTTGTCTGTTTTCCTTTATGTATACTTTCTATACTTAAATTTTGTACAAATACTTACGTTTTATTGTCGCATACAGGCAACTACATTATTATGTCTCGATTATGAAGTTGCCACTATTGACAAACCATATTTAAGGCCTTATTTGGTATATATAAAAACTGTATTGATCGGATCAATATTTGATATATTCATGTTTCTGCCATCGAAACCCTTGAGTATTTACGAGTTTTAAGTTCTGGAAAACTTTTGATATTCAAATGAAACTCTTTAAATCGATCGAGTCAATAAGAAATGCCATTTAATACAAGTAAAGTATGCAAAAATTGATGGTTTAAGGTGTACTTGAGTTTTGGTGAACCGAATTTATTGTGGTCCACTTAAACGTGTTCGTTTATTCATTTGCTTATATTTCTGCTTCTGTTCTTGCTACTTTTGCTGCATCTCCATCTTTATCAACATCGTATCTTTTTCTGATGCTCACATGCCGGTGATGTTTTTACGGCAATTGTGTGGCAAAAGTTTTGCATCTCGTAAAAGTTTCTTCCTTTTGCTTTTCTTTTTTTAATTCTTCTATATTTTTTCGTTTCTTTGTTTTTTTGACGTTGTTTTTATTGCTTAATTTTTTTTTTTGTGGTTTTTCCTCATTTCTTTGAATTTTTTCCTTTTTTTTTTTGATTTTAACGCAAGTACTTTCCCCAGGCTTCCTTTATACTTTGATGCCACTCATTCTATTCAGTTATTCATTCATTCCGTCATTCTTTCGTTCACTTTGTTGCGCTCAGCTTAAGTTTTGCAACAATTTTTGCTGCCGCTTGATGGCTTTCTTTCTTTCTTCTTTTCTTCCTTCCTCATTTTCTCCACTTTACTCACTGGTTGTGTGTATATAATTTTGATTAATCTTGCTTAGTTAGTAGAAGTTGCCATTGTCCTGTGCCATTTATTCCAGTTTACGACTGCGACTCTTTTCAATTGCTACTTTATTGTGCTTACTTTTTTTGTGCTTAATTTCCGTTTTAATTTTGCTCATTTTATTCAAAACCATTTCAAGCACTTTATCATTATCATTATTAGAGTCATCATTATCATCATCGTCGTCATTATCGTCATCAACGTGATAATGATAACACTTCTGCTTTTCAGTTCTTAATTCTTTGCGTCTAGTTCTTTGTTGTCGTTTTCTTTCGAAGCCGCTAATGTTGTTTTCGCTTTCAACCTTTGTTTTCGCTATGGCAAGGTCTGATTCTTTTTTGTTATATCATTTTTGTTGTTGACGCTTTTCTTTTCTTCGCCGTAATATTATTTTCTTTTTTATTTCTTAGTCTTTAGTTAGTATTCTCTCTTCTAATAGCAACCTTCTACTTTGTCTTTGCTTGGCTTTTGGCCACTTCCGGTACTCGTTTATATCTCTTCACCCTTTCTATTTTGTATCATGTATCTTCTCGACATTTTAACTTTCGCCTTTGGCAAAAAACGCTTTCTCTATTCATTCATTGCCATTTATTCTGTATTGTTGCTTCCTAATCGTTGTCATGTTCGTTTCATTTGTTCATTCGGTCTTTCGTCCTTTCTGGTGAGTGAGAAATTTATGTTAACGCATTCTCTCGTCGACATTCAGATCATAACAATTAGTGTACGTGCTTGCTTTACATTTGCCAGCAAGCTCGTGTTCTTCTATGGATTTTACCTTTTTTCATGTATTCCTTTTCTTTTTATTATTATCTGGTTAAAGATATTAGATGCCTTCACTGCCTAACAAGCTTCGTCTCAGTCTCATGCTGTTGCTACCTTTTTCTATACTCACAATAATGCTGACGCTGCTTTTTAACACCCAATCCATTACCATATACATAGTTTCTCGTCTGGGTCATCATTTTTTCGCATACCCTTCTTCCAATTTCTTTATTTTTATAATATTTTTGGCAATATCTCTTTGATCTTTTATAGCGTTTTGCATTTTGCTACTTGCTTTCTATCAATGCTCTCAATGCTCTCATTGCTCAGAGAACTCAATACCTGTCTGTAAATATATTTACTATATGTATATGCTAGTTCTATGAAGGTTGGTTTTGCATGTCTGTGTGTCTATCTGATGGAGTCTCTGTGTGTTTGCGTGATTATGATTATATGGGTGTGAATATTTGACAAATTGACCCTTGTTATCGAGCATTATGATTTATAAATCAGTTGCTTTAGTTGGCCTTACCATGCTGCCTCGTGTATGTCATGCATTGTTCACTTCGTTGTACCTTTGTTGACTATTCTGGCACATGCTTGTTGCGCGTGTCCTTCACACAGACACACAAAGTACCTATTGAAAGGATATATGCAAACACAAAGCCATAGTAACGCCGCAACGTATGCTTTAAATTTTTTATAAATAATTTGCACGACGTCAAATTTGGAAAAATAAAATCATCAAAATTGAAAACAAAATATAAATTAAATAAAAAGAAAAGCATATAAATAAATTTAAAAATTGCTAAAAATTGGCGATGTGATTAATCGTAAGGCCAAAAATTATATGAAGCGGTTAAAACAACACCCAAACTAGCCAGGCGTCTCTTAAAGCGACGCAGAATGGGAGGAGTCAGAGTGGCGAGACGGTTGAGAAGATCCCATCCTGTCACCCTTTCTATTAGATCCTATTAATGCAATTGTTCTACCCCACTTATTAATTGTGTTAAAGTTATATTGTAATTGTTATAAGTTTAATTTAAGTTGTTTTATAGAATAACAGAAAAATTAAAATATTAAAAAAAAATATAAATAAATCCTTTTTCGTTTGTCTACTGTTATTTATTTTTTAGTTTTCATTTTTTTTATTAGAAACAAAATCGTTTTGTTTTTGTTTTTTGTGAGGAAATTCATAGTTCATAGTTATTGGTTATATCACTTTATTTCAAACGATTACACTAAAAGTATCTCTTCAAGTTTCTATTAAAAAGTAAGCTTAAATTTTGCATAAATCTTTTCGCTTTTCTTTGCATTCGAAATTCGACTAATAATTTAAAAAGATAGCTCACATTATATTTTTTTCTTTTCTTTTTTTTTTCTTTAAAACCGAAATTTTATTGGAATTTTGATATTTCCAGTTTTTGAAAACATTATTGACTTAATTATTGGTTTGAGTTTTAATTTGTTTTTATCTCACACGTTTTTTGTTTTTTTTTTTGTTTTTTCTTTTTGTGTTCACTTTTGTTTACTTAACGAAGTGTTAAGATATATTTTTTATTTTCTTTTTATATTTTTTGTACTTTAAAATAGTACATAGTATAGGCAGACCGCTCTAATAGAGGTGTGATGGCCCATTTTGTTGTCTAAAATAAATGGGAGTGGGTACATTTGAAGTTTTTCCATAGATTCAATGCAAAGAGGAAGATCCTTCAATAGCAAAGTTAGCAGATTGCCAGGGTCTACAAAGAAAGTTTTCAGAAGAAGAATATATGGGAAGACCCATATCAGTGTCGAATGCTTTCCGTCGTTTCTTCATCTGATAGTAGCTACAGATGTCGAGAAATACTTACTAAGAATAATAAACACCCTGTTAGTTATTAACCCGATGATGTACTGCCTTTTATGACTTCTACCTTTATCCGAATCCTTTTCTTATTCCAAATATAGAATATTAATGTTTTGCATTAATAATAAGTAGAAAGAAAATTAGGGAAATACGAATTACTTTCTAGAGTTGCGAGCAACCTTTCAATGGCGTCGTTAATACTTAACCTAGAGACCGGAATATACTAAGGCGAACTTATGAATTAGATTGGAAGTGAGGATCAACATTAAATTTCGGTATTTAATTTATTCCGAATGTAAAACAGTATTTTAGCTTGATGGATTTTCCATCTATTTTACAAATAGAACAGAGAATGACATATGATAATCGAATATATCCGACTATACAATATTATTTACTTTGTATCATTTTTCTAACCATTCAGTTTTGTTTTTTTTTTTTTTTATAATTTTTTTTTTTGGGACATCTTTCAGGAAATTTATTTTAATTTTTTCATTACTATTGTTGTTTTTCTTATTTTCCCGATATTGGCATCTTTTTATCATACAACATTTTTTCCATACAAAAAAAGAATAAATATCTTTTCTCTCACTTTCTATTATATTTGGTTTTTCATACTCATTCATATCATCACACTTTGTTTATAGACCACTGTCCAATATCCAATGTCTACTGTCCAGTTACGTTAAACATTCATGAATTTATCCTTGTTAGTTTTGTTTTTGTTTGTCATCGACACACAGATTCATGATTTTCTGTATATATGTTGATATCTATGTATTTGTGTGTATTGTGTTAAAATGTTGATATTGTTGATTTTTAGCTTTACAAGTAAAAAACTCTCTCTCTCTCGCAATTCTCAATGGACAGGAACTTTTAATAGACGAAGTAAGTTACAAGAAGGCCAAGACCAAGCATAAGAAGAAATATCAGTTGCTTATAGTAGACACTTTTGGATGCTTGTTTATGGGGTGATTTTTTGCCATAAACAAAGATATAGATACTACTTACAAAGTACTTTCAATATGAATTTACTAAAAGCAAAGCATTTCGCTTTTTGCTTTTTTACTCTAAACTGCTGATGAAATGGATTGTCATGTGCGTTTCAATTTCCGCCAATGATGTTGTATATGACAAGTCACACATTTCTATATATATACGCATACACACAGAAATAAATGCACACGGCAGACACAGATACTGTATACAGTATACATATTGTAGATATTGTGAAAATTTTGTTTTTCTCTTAATGAAAAAAAAAAGAAAAAAATATATATAAAGTATATAGTTTGTTTTGCCCATTCCACCATCACTGACTGACTGACTAACTGACTGACTGACTGAGTATTATATGTACTTACTATTTTGCTTCCATTTTGAGTAGCCTTTAATGTAACCCTCACCCTCACAAACAGTTTTCTATTTCTCTGTGCCAAAAACATTGATTGGTCTGGAAGTCTCTCTATGTCTGCGTGTCTGAATATCTGTGTAGTATCGCTTCATATGGGGGAATTATATGTTGAACATATTTTACCATTTTCTATTTTTGCCTGAGCTGTTCGCTTTTCTTTGTTTTTCGTTTACTACTATTTTTGCCTTAGTTCCATTGCTAGCTACTATTCTGTCTTGTTCTATTCTGTTCAGTTATTGCTTATTTCTTAGTTTGTGATGACACATACGAATTTTCAAATACACACACACAGTGACAACAATTTCAGCATTCGTCAACATTTGAATGCGCTGCGCTTTGTTATAGTAGAAACAGTTCTAAGTTATTTTGTTTTATTTTATTTTTCTTTGCTTTGCCTTGTTTGCCTTGATTTTGTTTCTGGCAACCAACATCAAACAACAATGCCGATGTATAAAGAATGAAATTCTATTCTACTCTTTTGTTACCAACATTAGAAATTTTGATGTGTGTCCGTCATTACAAACAATAGTTAAGACACGTTCCTTCTTCTATTGTATTTAGTAAATACATGAGTCAGGAGTAGTCAGAAATCAGAAGTCATCGGATCATCAGACTTATACATTTGCTGACTTAAGGAATTTTCTTTTCTTTTCATTCTCTTTCTTTCGTCAATCATGTCGAAATTCATTACGTTAACCATAATCTATTGAGAATTTTAATGAGCGAAAGGAGACTGACTGATTTAGTTAATAAAGGAGGAGTTCAATATTTACATATCTTTTAACCTTAAAAGCATTTATTTTTTTTATTAAATAAGTGTATGAAATATAATTGGAGTTTTTTTAATTCAATTTGAGTCATTAAACTTTCAAGATCTTTAAGTTTTTAGTTTTTTGATTAAAATGTTATTAATTTTATAGGAAATTAAGTCTCTGAAGACTAAAGGGGGAAACATTTTCTAAAATAGTATTGTCCATAAATGAGTAAATTTAATTGATTTTTGAAGTAGAGATTTTTAACTGTTGTGTAAAAATCATATTACTATTTGGCTGCGAGTGTCGGTCCCTAACAATATTTGTTACAGCAAACCTTTATCAATTCCTATTTAAAAAATTAGGTAATCTCAGTCAGTTTTCCATCATCAAACGCATTCGCTTGCATATCCTCAAGGTTGAAGAAATTCTGGCGGATTTAAATCCTCTTAGTAGCATATAAAGAAGCCACCGACTTAAGTAACTCAAGCACTAACTCAAATAATTTGATCCTATTCCAATATATATTATTATCTTAGATAGGCTCAAGCTTCAACCGAAGTTTCAAAACTGTTTTTTTTTTTACTCGAAAAATTAATAAGAAGTATAAAAATAACCATATTTGAGTTTATAAAATTACAATTGAAATTCGATTCTGATTTGAATATTCTTTAGAATAATTTCTCATTGAATCATCAGTCTCTTGTTCAGATTAAGTCGTTCAAAATTTAAGACTTTCATTATTTCTATGGAGAAAGTTTAGGTGCATATGATGTTGTAGTTGATTTTATCTTTGTTGGTGTTGGTGTTGGTGTTATTGTTTTTGTCTTGTTCTTTTTGGTGTTGGTATTGTTATTGTTATTGTGCCAACAACAACGAAACAATAAAACTTAAAGCAATCTTTTCTAAAGCATAACTTTAGGGGCGCATGTGGGCGCGTATACCATACGTTTCCAGGGTTTTATTTATTTTTATTATTATTTTTCTCTCTGTTTAACTATTGCCATCACCAACACCATCGTCATGCTTGTTTTGTTGAGTTGTAAATCGAGTTTCAAAGAATTTTTCTACATATTTTTTTTATTTGTTTTTAGTTGTGTTGCTGCTTTGTTTTCCTTTTTCTATCTCTCTAAGTATTTCTTTCTGTTATTGGTTATTATTATTTTATTTTCATAATAATTTTCTTTTTGAGAGTGTGTTTGACGATTGTTTTGTATGAGTGTCTATGTGTACTTGCATATGAAAGTTCATATTTTAATTTATATAAATTTTCCTGTTGCATACTTTTAAGCAGTTTTCAGTAAAATATATTTTCTTGATTATATTTTCCATTCCAATGAGTCGTCAGTGAAACAAGCAAATTCAGGTATAATGAAAACAATAACAACAACATTAAAAGTATCTATCTAAAGAATATAGAAGAATATGAAGAAGAAGATATGCAACAACAAGGCGGCAGCACATGTTTTCTCATTTGTTGTTGGCCAGACACCAATAAAGTTGGCTCCTAGGCATTTTTTGAGCTGTCGTCAGCTTCTGGTACAGAAGAGAAAGTTATAGCAGAACTAGCTTTTGCCAGTTATTCTTGGCAATATTTCTTTTACTGTATCTTTTCATTCACTTCATTTTTATTCGACTTTTTTATCAAATTATTTTTTTTTATGTTTCTTCATTGCAAGCGTTTTTATGTGAGTGGAAAAACAACCTGCGGCCAATCTTTAAGCTGAAGTGCATGTTATTTGTCTCAAGATTTTTTATAATTTCAAAATTTTATAAAAACTTTTCATAGTTTATATATACTACGGGGTATACCTAAACAAACCTAGGTACATAAGTGTTAAATATATCTTCGAAACTCCCGAAGCATCTAACCCTCCTTAATATACTTTTTGTTTCTATAAGCAGTGTATGGTTATTGCTGGGATTTGTACCTGCGGCATTTCTTTAGCCATAGTTTCTGAGTGCTTCTTATACACTCAACTACCTTTCTGACATAGATTGTATTAGCTCTTCTCCCTAATTTTCCTACACTCCTTCACATCTTGAGCCTTTACCTACTCGCAGTTATTCTCCAACACACTGGATGGTGCCTCCATTACCCCATGCTTTTTCTCCTTTCTTCTTTCTTCCTTCTTCTTTCCTACTTCCAACTTCCTCATTTTTCTTTTCTCATATTTGATTTTACTCTTTATTGCATTTAAAGTTCGTCTTTAAGTTTGCACTTTCGTGTAAACGAATATCAATGTTTGCCACATGCAACCGCCACCAACGCCAAAGATATTTATGCGTAAATTGCCATCGAATAAAGAGAAGATAGAAAAACCAAAACAACAATACGAAAAACACAATAAAGAATACTTTAAGTGAACGAAACATACAAAGGAGTAAATGGGTACAATGGGTGAGCGAGCCTGAATGGGTAAAAACTTTTGGCGCCAATAAGTATGCAGCCCGTTTTATTAGCTACCAACAATGACTATGGTTATACCATAGCAGTAGATAGCACTCAAGTGAGAAAGTAGTTTCAATAGAGCTTCGGAAAGAACAAAGATCAAGAGGAAGAGTAATATAAATGACACACACACACACACACACACACACACACTTACAAACGCAAACACATATGTATATGGAACACACATGTGTTGGTGAGCATTTTCTATTCAAAAGAAAATATGATAAACTTGTATATTTCTTGTATGTGAATTTTATTTTATTATATTGTATAGTTTTTTCTTCACTTTTTTTTGTTATAATAATATCGAAGAGCGTCAAAGCTTTATTGCATTTGCGACGCGTTCTTCATTCTCCCTTTTTTGTATCGTTTCTTGTTTGATTTTTTTTTTATTTAAGAAATCATTAACTATTTCTGTCCCATTCTCTTCTATTTTGAAGGATTTGGTAGCGCTTTGAATTTTCATGGTTCGTGGTCTTTAGCTTTTTTCGCGTGTCATGTGATTTTATTTGCAATGATACATATCCACACAGACACACACACACACACACACACACACACATACATTTATATTTATACTTATATACACTTGTATATACATCTTGCCAAAGATACAAATATGTATATAGACACTTGTGTGATATGTGATGCGTGTTTATAGGCAAATAAATGACTCAATCAAAGCATACTTTCAGGCGTCGCAATTGCCAAATAGTCAAAATAGTTTTACTTATATAATAAACATAAAATGTGAGAGAAATGTATATACTTGTGTATGCGTGTATATATGTGAGTATGCTTGTATATATATTTAAGGCTAAGCCGAAATCAATGTGCTCCGTTATTTTTATGTACATACATATAAACTGAACTAAACTCAATTTGACCGAATTGAGCTCAAACTGAACGAACTGAGCAAAGATAAGTTGAGCTAAGCCGTTGACTGAGTTCTTTGCTTATACAAATCATCTATCAATCTAAAAAGGGGGACAAACAATAGAAATAAAATTATACGAGTTACGGTGTCTTTCAAAGAGAATTTTCAAGAGGAATTTGACTACACATACTCGAATCTTAAGAAAAAAGGAAGAATATTAAAGAAGAGAAAATAAGATAAGAAGAAAGGATAAAATTAGGCATCATTATTTTATTCAAGGTCACACGTAAGTAAGACCGAGAACATGTGTGTGTCCCATCCATATTAAAGTAGCTTCAAAGTTTTGTAGATGGAAAAATGTTGTTTCTTCGCTTTTAAGAGTAAAATAATAGAAATTAAAGAAGAAAATAGGAAAAGGGGTAATAAAATGCGAAAGTATCAATTTAACTATGAAAATTTTTTTAATGTGTTATTCTTGCAAGATAAAGGCCTCTCAATAAAAAAAAAAAAATATATATGATTAATAAGACGTCGTCAAGATGAGTTTCATGTACGAACAAGAGCTTTGGCTCTGGTTTAATAACACAGTTGTACAATAATAGTATTTGAGGCTCTGACTAGATTTATAGTTAATTAGCCAGTGTAGATATTATGCTCTTAGTTTCATATGAGATGTCCCCAGAATAGTTCCTATGGAAACACCAAAAATTGATTTGTTATGGAATTTGAATATCTCTCACTACAATTACGCGATTGGAGATGTAAGATTGTAAAATTTTGTGTAAGTTTTAAGGTAGCAATCATTTTATTTTATAAATCGAACTCGATCAAAAGCTTTTGATAAATCTAAAAAGCAATTTTTAAATAATTCAAAAGCAGTTCTTATTCCAAGTGATCCTTTTTTTCAATCTTTCCATGTTTTGATCGAAATCCAATATGATGAGGATTATGTGATAAAGTAATTAAGTTTCAAAATAAGAATCTTCTGTAATAATGTATTGTATAAAGTAGGTCTGTATGAAGAAGCACATGTCTAATCCTTTCTGTTCTTTGGAACCAGAACAGGTTTCTTTTATAGAAAAGGAAAGTATCTAGTTCGGGAGATGGCATTGAAAAGATTTGAGCGAAACGCTATTGCAATGTTTGGAAGTTTAGTTATCATTTTTGACACAATTAAATCATGACCTGCAGATTTTCTCTAATTTTTATTATTATTTTGATTTCACTTGAGTGTGTTGTTAATGGGTACTTGGATGAATTCCGATTGGCAGCTGGGAAAGCACACAATTTTCAATGGGTTGGCAAAGACATTTGCTCAGTGTGACTTTTATCAAATCTAGAAT
Source organism: Amiota mariae (assembly GCA_035041805.1). Taxonomy (NCBI): domain Eukaryota; kingdom Metazoa; phylum Arthropoda; class Insecta; order Diptera; family Drosophilidae; genus Amiota; species Amiota mariae. Next base: position 47,596 of record JAWNKV010000434.1, read on the forward strand.
GCCAAAAGTCCAAAAAAAAAAGTTCTCCGATCGCAACAATATTTTGATTTGCAATAGAAAAATGTACAACCGTTATAAATATGTACTCAAAACAAAACAAAAGTCAGCATGATAACCGTTGTTGAACTTATCTGACTGCGAGAAGTACGGAAACTTATTTCACAGTTTGCAATTTTTGGTGAAACCTGTGGCGACATAACTTTTTTTTGCATAAATATTTTGACATAAATCTTCTTAATTTTATTAATTGGGAAATTTTGTAACAACACTGCTTAGTTCCTGAAGCTTAAACATTATCTTCTATTTGTTTTTTTTTATCCGTTAAAAGAGACAATCCCCAAAAATTGATTGATTTGAGAATTTTGTTATTTTCAATAGAGTAAAAGTCACATAATCCTGTAGAATCCCGTCTAATGATTATATCCAAATTAATAGTAAATATGATTAGTTTCATATTCTTCAATCAGTTTTTGTTAATTTTTGCTCGAATTTTTTTATCTCTATTTTTAAGCCTCTATATCTAGTTAGGAAACATAGCGTTTTCAGCGAAAAATCCCATTGATCAAGTTGGTTTTCACCTTGACATCTAGATTGATATACTTAGTCTTTAAATTAAATCTTATACTAAGCCCTAATTGTCAAGATGACATTAAGTTTGATTTAATATTGAAATCAACTTTAAAATAAACTTGTTGATCACACTATTGTTCTCAACTTGATATCAATGGTAAATAAAGTAGGTTTAATAGTTTAGAATAAATCAAATTCAAAAGTATTTTTTCTGTCCAACACAATTTTGGTCTCTATATTACTGTTGCAAATTTTAAAAGGTTTGGTTAATTTTTTTAGTGCAGTTCTCAGCATTTGTTTAGCAACGGGAGATCTTTACTGTTGCAACTCTCCTCTTTGTCGTCTTTTAATGACAACTAATCTTCTGTTCGATTTCCCTATTTAAGACAAAGGGTATAGGCAGGTATTGATGGGAAAAGTGCCCCCAAAGATTTTTCCATTTTGAGTTTGAGGATCATTTCTGTATCTAATAAAAATAATTTACAATAAATTTCAACTATCAATCTCAATCGATTTTGGAGATATTTGGAAAATCATATTTTTCGTTTTTATTTTTTTAAAATTTTAAAGTTTGAATTTAAAAAAGGGTTAATTTTTTTTCCAATACTTGCGAATAAAAGGCATAAAATAAAATTTCATTATGATTCCAAGATGAAAACTCGATTTTTAAGAAAATAAATAAAACTAAAATAATTTTTTTTACCACCTTTTTGACACCAAAATTTTTCAGAAAGTGCCTTATATACTCCTCTATACTCATGATTTATTTTCGATTGAGATTGAGAGCTGAAATTTGTTGTAAATTATTTTTATTAGATACAGAAATGATCCTCAAATTCAAAATGGAAAAATCTTTGGGGGCACTTTTCCCATCAGTACCTGCTTATCCCTTTGATAGATGTAGGATCTGTAGAAACATTAACCACAATAATTTCATTGCGATTTTCTGGTTACATCACTTGATCATTCTGTACATGTTTTGTTTAGGAATGGTTTGTGACATTGGTTCACTTGTTTGAACCATTTATGTCTTGAGCTGCAAGTTCATTGTCGCACTGTGTTGTTCAGATCCTAAGCGTAAGCATACGATACATTTGGTGTTATATTAGATAGTGAACACAAATCTTTCGTTGTTGCTATTTGGACTGACTTAAGCTTAGACACGTTTTAATCTTTTGCACTGCTTATGGTTTTTTAGACAACCTTTGTACTTAGCTGTGTTTTTTCCCCGACGGTTGGTGCAATTTTTATGCTCTGGACTATCGCGGTTAAGTGTACAGTTTGCAATTTCATGCAAATCTCCACATATATGCTGAGCGCGGGTCACAGTAAGCCGACGTGCAAGAAAATTCCTTGCAGATTGTATATTGCACAGGATTTGTACGCTTGTACTTATGGTTTTGCCCCTCTTACTCTACTAGGAAGCAGAGATTGAAGTTATTTTTTTCACTTTGATCTTAAACCCTTTTTCTTCGATCAACGTCGGACTCAATACCTTTCATTATTACTATCAAGCCTTTGCACTTGCACTTGGATTTGGACTTAGACTTTGAAACTTTCTAACGGTACGGTAGTTTGTTTCAAAGTAGATCTTAACATAAGTTTCTTTGATATTGCCCTTGGTAAGAGAAACAATATGGAAGTTACTGTTGGTGATAACTTTATTTATACTCGATTTCTTGTTCGTGCTTTCTTCTTGAATGTATATTTGGGGAGGTTTGGCTGACTTAATTTTTCTCTGAGCTTCATCAGAATACTTTTTCTCCCACACGTAGCGCAAATCTATATCCAAATGTAATTTGTTAGCACAAATGATTTTTTGTAGGCTACGTCTACTTTTTTTTAATTTGGATGTAGTGATCAATGCCTGTCTGTTTGCACTACAGCTTAACTTTTCGGTTTCCCGTTATGAAGATGTAGATTTTCGCTATGTGCTGTTTTAGCGCTGCTTGCTTGCTCGGCATTACTGAATTCGTGCTATTGGTTGTTGGGTATAGAAAGTATAAAGAAGTTTCCTGGAATGCAATTTGGGCATTGAATACTCCACGGCTCTGGTGACTTGTGTCCGCTTGGTTGTAGCAAAGCAAGAGAACAGGTTCTAGCTCACTAATCATTTGCAGTTAGTGCTAGGCTAACATTCATTTGGAGGAGTGTGATTCATTATCCACAGATGAAGCGTACTCAACGGTTGGTAGATGTATTTTTATACTTTTCACGCAGTGAATAGTATTATAAGTTTGTTATAAAGTTTGTAACACACAGAAGGAGACATCGGAGACCCCATAAAGTATATATATTCTTGATCAGAGCGACGAGACAAGTTGAACTAGTCATGTCCGTCTGTCTGTATGTATGCATGCAAACTAGTCCCTCAGTTTTTGAACTAGAGAGTTGACATTATACACAGAGTTTTTTTTTTATCATATTCAGTACATTTGTCGGAACCAGTCGAATCGGACCACTAGGGGGGCATCCCCCATACAAACCGAGATCCAAATTCAGGTTCTTATTAGAAAACCTTTTTTGTTTTTGGTACTATTGACTTGAAATTTGGACATTATATTATTATTATTCTGACCCATATCCACCAACCTTATAAATTTCAAGACTCTCGGAGTACTGTAAGGGGACTGCCAAAGTTAAAATTTTTTTATATATTGACCAAATAACCAATAAATAACCATCAAATGCCTTATTTTTTGTTTTCGTTGTTGTTATTCTATTTTTTTTTTTTTTTTTTTTTTTTTTGTTCTGCTTGCTACAATCTCCCCCGTCGAAAAGAAACGAAAAAACGGAGTGTAAATGTAAGTGTTTTTTTTATATAATACTCAATATACATATATCTCTAAGTTTGTTATAGGCAGGCGCCTATGTGTAGTGTGTGCGAGGTGTGAATATCAAGTAAAGAGATGTTTAATTAATGTAAATCATTTTTATTATAATTTTTTTTTATAGCCAATCTTCAAAAAAAGCCATCGTTTTCGAGTTCTTGTGCAATTTTAAAATGAAACATATTAAAGAAAATTATTGCAATGAATTTATGATATCCGCAAATCTATCTCAAATCCAATAAATGAATAAAATAATTGATTTATATATCAATCGGATCGATAGATTTGTGAGATTCTCACTAAAACTGTGGGAATTAACAGATAATATGTTAGGTTATTATGACACCACTAACAAAAATATAATCATTGTCACAACAACCTTTTATTAGAAGTCCTAGCACTAAATTTAAGTTAAAAAGAACAAAATTTCACGTCGGTAAAATTGTGAACGCAAAAGTGGATCTCATGTAAAGACACTTATAGCCTTTTCACTGTCAGTAAAATGTTGTAAGTTCAAACTTGGTGTCCACGCTGAGTTCAGTTATTTTTTGTTTTGGTTATAGTACACCAAAGCAAAAGTTTGTCGAATTGTGTGAAATTAATATGGAAATGGTAATTTTCCCCTGTTTTCGTTCTCATCAGAACTCTGTGTTCTGCTTGAGTTCTGTAGAAAACTGTTGAAAGGCTATTACGGCGTTCAGTAAAATTTCACCTCGTTTTTTTGGAAGGAAAGCAAAAGAGTGTTGTTGTTGGTGAATATATATACATCATGGGTGTATAATTATTGTAATTGATTATCGGTTGACTGCAATAACAAAAACAAGAAAAAACAACGATAAACTGGAAGAGGCAACACAACAATATTAAATAGCAAATAGCAATAAGCAACAATTTTCATGTTTTGTTTGACAATTGTCAAATCGTCAAAATCTGCAACACCAACAAGCTACTATACTTATATTATTGCTATTAACCAATAAGTATATAAATATGTGTAAAGAAAAAGAGATAGGGAGAGATGAAGAAATAGAGAGGGAGAGATGAAAAGAATGCTGAAATGTTCGAGTGTCGAACGAGCGAAACATTTATCACAGTATTTTTCCAATATTTGCTGCACAAATAAACGCATTTTCCCTCATCATCAACAGACACAGAAACAGCAACAATAAGAACAAGAACATTGCAATATAGTCACAAGTATATATTTGTATATATAAATATATAATTTTTTTCCCCCAAAGAATGTGTTTCTTCTTTTTTTCCTTCATTTCTACAAGATACAGAGATATAGATAAACTGTAGGGTAGGAGTAAAAAACATACATAAATCGAAAAATGATGGTAGAGTAAAAATAGAAGAAGAATGTGTAAGAATCACGTGTGTGCATATGTATGTGTTA
>JAWNKV010000436.1:0-159093 GCA_035041805.1 Amiota mariae
TAAACTACTTTCTATCCCACGCCACTTTCCCCTCCAGAGCCCACGCGAGCTGGGGTCCATTAAAAACCGAACAAGACTGGGTATCGACCACAAGTCCCTTCGGTACTGAACTACTGGAGGTTAGTAACATGCAAAAGTAATTAATTGACTACTATACGGATACAGACCTAATGTCATCAGCCATTTATACTAATCATAAAGCACTATAAAGATAAATTTAAATAAAGTTAAATAGTTAAAATAATACTATGTGTTAAGGAGAGTTAAGAGATTAGATTTTAGATGATCGGAAGAAATAGAATTAGATACAAGGTCATAGTATAGATTGCAAGACTGACATAAAACACGAAAAGGATCATGTTGCAAATAAGTAGTCTTACATGTACCAACAAGTATAGGAAAATAATTCCTAGTAACCCGAGAAGGAACATTAAAATTAATACTACCAAGCAAGGAAGGGGACAAGAGTCGTTCTGCGACTGGAAAATGTCGGGAGGCGAATTAGTTTAAGTCGGCTTTAGTAAGATGGAAGGTTTATATTGGGATCCCAGTGTAAGTGACGCAGTGCAAAAATCAAGAATTGCTTTTGAACAGACTCAATACTATCACTATATTTTTTAAACTGTGGATCCCATACACATGAAGCAAATTCAAGTATTGGTCTAACCAATGAAGTGAATGAAAATTTGGTGGTGTAAGGATCATTAAACTCTTTAGACCAACGTTTAATGTATCCTAAAACACCCCTAGCTTTACATGCGATACAAGAAATATGCGACCCAAAATGCAGCTTTGGATCCATCAACACACCCAGGTCACTGAATTGTGTGACACGTTCTAGAGTGTGATCATTAATGTGGTAGCTGTTTATTATACAATTAAATATTTGCGGTAAAAGGACATTATTTTAAATTTGTCACAATTAAGCGAAAGATAGTTTTTGGCGCACCACTGAGATAAGGAATCAAGATCTTCTTGAAGAAACATTTGTTGGACCGGAGATAAAATAGGTAAGCATAACTTAACATCAGCGTACATTAAGACGTTAGAATGCTTTATGGCAGATGGCAAATCGTTTATAAAAATATTGAATAATAATGGGCCAAGGTGGCTACCCTGAGGGACACCAGAAGTTACACAAATAGTCTTAGATATAGCTGTTTTAAAAATAACTCTTTGCGTTTTGGAAGTTAGATAGGATGTAATCCAGTTAACTATCTTGGGAGGAAAACGAAAGGTATTCAGTTTTTTAAGGAGTACGAAGTGACAAACACTGTCAAAAGCTTTACTAAAATCTGTGTAAATGACATCCATTTGATGTTGTTGTGAAAAACTACTATTAACCAACGAAGTAAATTCTAGTAAGTTGGTTGTAGTTGAACGCTGCTTGGTGAAACCGTGCTGTGAAATACTTAATAAAGGAAGAACGAAATGCTGCACCTGATTGGTGATAATATGTTCAAACAATTTCAGAATAGCGCAAAGATTAGCTATTCCTCGGTAATTTGTTATAGTAGCTCTGCTGCCTTTTTTGTGGAGGGGGATAATATACGACTGTTTCCAAATATTAGGTAATACAGATGTATTCAGAGATAAGTCAAACAATTTGTTGATTGGTCTAAGCAAAGCATCAGCACATCGCTTTAGAATACAACTAGGTAAATCATCTGGTCCCGGCAAAAACGTTAATTTAGAAGATTTTAAATATTGTAATACTGTATCACAATCAATAACTGGCATATTAAATTGATTAAATTGATGAATATGATATGGGTATGGACTATTACAATCATTATTGAAATTTGTGTGTTTTGGAAAAAGTTCGAAAAAAGATTGGAAATTTCTCCATCGCTACTACATTCAACATCATTTAATTTCATACAGGATGGGAATATATCCAACCTGCGCTTCAAGTTAATGAAGTTATAAAACTTTTTAGAATCTCTTTTAATATCCTCTTTGACATGTGTCACGTATGACTGATAGCAGAAATTGTTTAGGTGTTGAAAATTATAGCGGGATATAGCGTACTTAGTATAATCAGCAGACAAACCGGACCTTTTAAATTTTTTAAATAGACTATTTTTGAAATTCTTCAATTTAATTAAATCACGAGAAAACCAAGGTGGCGTATGTGGGTTACATTTCAGTTTAATTTTCGGAACTCATAATTTGAAATGATTTTTCATAGTTGTATAAAAAAACTTTGCAGCTAGTTCAACATCATCACATGAATACAAATAAGACCAGTCAGTGGCTGTAAGAAGAGAATTTAGCTTAGAGAAGTCAGTTTGTTGAAGCCATGTTTCTACAAACACAATTACATCTGAATGAAAAGAGAAACTATTACTATTCACTTTAGAGTTTAAACCTCTGACATTCTGAAAATGTTAGATGGATCCATAGGAAGGGCTGCTTGAGGGCGACTAGAAATCAGTTTTTTGTAGACTTTGTTGGGGGGAGTTTGGCAATGACACGAGTGTTTGCACGTTTTTTAAAGATATATTGGTGAAGAACACAGCCGGCCGGCTAAAAGTTCAGGCCTAACAGTTCACTACAGTATTCAGGAGGAACGGATATTTTAACAGACGAAATTGTCCTTTTAAAAGAAAATAAATTAAATTTGAGCATAATGGTATTCACATGTGTAATTGTTGACAGTTTAGATAGAATCTAGTGATTAACATCGGCTTCCGAAGTATCTTCAGGTAAGCTACACACAAAAATAGATTTATAAGGAGGAACAGCGACAAGTTGCTTAGGACCAATTGAAGCTCGAGTGTTTGAGCTAGTAGGTGCTATTTCTGACGCAACATGCTGCACAACAGATGCATAAGAATTCTTATGAAAGTTCACTGGTAGTTCCATCTGCCCCATTGGTGTAGGTATAGAAATAGTGGGGGAGGTGTAAAAATAGTGGTGATAGGTATAGAAATAGTGGGGTAGGATTAGAAATAATGGGGGTAGGTATAGAAATAGTGGGGGTTGATGGAGGTGGTATGTTTAAAAGTGACAAAGAAGTTTTTGATTTGGGTGAATGACGCCGTTTTCGTTTATGCGATATATCAAAGATTTTAATATCTTTAAAAGACTTATCATAAGCTGTGAACTTATCATTCAATTGTTCGTATATTATACGCTGTCATACCGTTCATCTGATTGCATTGAAATTTTGTGGATGTGTATGATTGGCTCTCGGCTTGAACATAGGATAGTTTTGGTCCCGACATGTGTTCCCAAACCTGAGAATTGGGATATTCAAACAACCCCAATCACTAAAAGTACAAGAAATTAACTAGAAAAGTATTTTAATTTGCTGATACTCAAACTGTAACAGAGAGAATATAGTGATGCTAAGAAAAGACACCCTTGCGAAGCAGGACAGGTACGTTAGTAACTAATAAAATTCCAATTTTGCTTAAGAAAACTTTTAAGAATTCACTTTTTAAGGAAAATAAACAATTTCTTAAGAAAAGTGGGTGGGGGTATAGAGGGGTCAAACTACCCCCATGTTAATAGTTCTTGTCATAAATTTTTACAACAAATTGCGTTAAGTATTTTTCTTTTTGAAAGTCGGTGGTGGTTGTAGGGTGGGTTGGGTGTAGGAGAGTTCGAACAACCTGTTTAATAAATGCCTTAGCATTGGCTTCTTTCGCACGTTACATGCTTCCACAAGAGTAGGATACACAACCCCATTATAGAATCGTAAATCCTCAAAAGACTTAGCACCACGAATGCGTAATAGAAGAACCGTAAATGAAATAACTCGACATTTTAGGAGATACAACATAGATTCGAGAAATAACTTTCTCTGCCCCACGTTGTCTTACTGTAATTTTTTTTTTTACCATCCCACACGAAATTTTCTTTAATTGCAATATTCAAAAATTCATTTGCAGAAGCAACGTTTCCATTCAATTACAAAAATGCTAATGATATGTTTCTTGAAGGGTTAGCTACGGCCTGTTCCACATTTCCTTCTTTAAATTAAGTATTTTGCCTTCTAGGTAGGTGGCAATCAAGCCGAACAATTGTATGAGACTGATAATGCATCAGGAATTCAAATATCCTCAAAGCAGCCTCAGTGGAACCAACAAAGCTACCATTTAAGAAATTTCGGATCTCTTCTATCATGATTTCATTCGGCCCAACATTCTCAACACTAAATTCTAAAGTCGCACAATCATACCCTTTATAAACATACTTGTAAATGTATTTGACATTCTTAACAGTCGTGCAAACTTCAACATTCAAATGACAATTGAACTTAGCTAAAAAATACGGATTGGATGAAACCACAAATCTACTATCAACACTATACACATGAACATCAACAGAAACACCATACTAACATGGTCTATTTACTGGATAACCATTCACACTATCATGGGTACGTTCTGAGAAATCTTTAAGAAAATTCTTAGAACATTTTCTTTCTCGCATGCACACTGAATTAAGATTAAGAACACTGCAGGGACCATGAATTATATGACTCTTTACTAAGTTATGAAATTTTGGATGAGTATGAGGGTCAGGAATTTCAGCAGACACAATTTTATCAATAATTTCAATACTATCAACTCTATCATCATTTTCCAAAGTCAAAAAAATATGTGCATGAGGGAGACCACATTTTTGAAATTCAATTGTGTAATAATAGCATCAACTTTACCGAATATCTGGTTTTTAACTTTCAAGTTGATTAGTGTATTCAATTTAATTTTGAAAAAGCGAACAAAAATATCAGGTCAAACGTGAGCCTTCGCCTCAATCAAGGCTTCTACAATTTCGGTCCAATATGGATTACGTGTCATAGTTATGAATAAAGAAGGTTTCGCCTTACGCTGTACAATACAAATAGCATCTAAGTAATTTTGAAACATATTTCGAGGAAAACCGAGGAATGTGGAAGGCAAAATGATTTTACGTCCAACTCTAGCATCACTACAATTTGGATTTTGATTTATAAAATCACTTAAGTTATTTTAAAGTTCAGCACGAAGAGCAATTTGAACATATATATTAACGATCCATTGAAGATATAATTTTTGGGAAGAATATAGAAGACTAAATTCATCATGAGTAGCAAGACGATAACATGCATACTGTAACATAGAAACTTTGTTTCGAGGTGCATTAGAATTAGAAGTAGAAGCCTGTTATGTGACATATTTACGTGCCAACCGGTATCACTATTAGGAAACAACAAAGAATATGCCAACGAATCTAATGAAGAGTCCAAAAAGAAACATTATGAAGCTCTCGTGAAACTTTCGGAAGAACAACCATTCCTCTCTCAAAAGGCGGTTCACCGTCATCGCTTCTAAAAATAGCTGCAACATCAGTCTGACTAGCATCGTTATATCGACGAAGATCACACTCTTTATTCACCTTAATCATTATACAAACATTAGCAGTTGTATTTTCAGGACGGTGACACATCTTCAGCTATTGACCTAAAAGAACGTACAAATAATAGACACATTACATCCATTATTTGCTTTAGCATTCCATCTATGACGTACAGCAATTTCAATGTCGTAAAAATAAAGCTGTACATATGCCGGATCACTACCATAACCCGTAGTAATTGAACCAGATCGGTGGTAAAATACGTCATGAATCTTTAAATGATAAATTCCACTCAAAACTCTTTCACTCAATTTAAATTCAAAACTTATCATTGCAAATGAAGCATTATAAGAACGGATATTAACAAAGTATGTATGTATGTATATAGAACTAAGATTATAAATAAATTATAATTTAGTTATAAACATGAGCAATAGCGACAAAGGCCTTCAGTTCAGTGGGAAAGTTTGTAGGAAATTAGAAGAGTGCACCTGTTACGTAAAGTAACTTCAGATTGAAAATGTTTTGCTGAACAGAAATCACAACGTAATATTAAAGACCCACAGCTAAAAGACTCGAAATTATGGGGAATTAAATTCAATGCAACTTTAAACGTTCCATTCAATGAATCAATATCTTGAACGTTTGAAGTATTTGCGATTACATTTCTAACTGATCTCATGTAATTTCTGTGGCGTGTACGCTGAATTCTACCATTTAAAATAGGTCGGTAAGGTAAATTGATATAATAGCAATATTGAAATTATGCACAAAATTTAAATATAAGTCGCAAAAATGTATGAAAAATCGACACAAAACATGCAGGAAATGTTAAAAATGCCGATTTATAGCGCACAAAATCACTGACACATAGTCAGAACCTTTCGTTGATGTTCTGGGCGCAATAGAATGGGAGAATAGAGAGGTTTGTGTGCCTCTCTTTTCTGTTCTACAGCAATACGCTTATCAGTTGAGTGAAGTTGTGATTTTGTTGTTGTTATCGTTGCAATGCATACCACAAAGATGTTTGTTATCTCATTATGATGTTCACTTCACATCTCTGCTGTGTATACAATGAAAATAAAACAACAACAATAACACGACTTCACACAACTGGTAAGCGTACTGCAATCGAACAAAAGAGAAAAGATAGGCACACAAACCTCTCTATTCTCCCATTCTACTGCGTGCATACACCGTATGAAAAGATCTTGTCCTTTCCTGTCAGACCCTTTGCACTCCCATTGTTGGTGCCGAGACCAAAGCATCGATAACATTGTTTTATTTCTCTCCAGAGTCTCATTGTGCAGTAGATCCATCCTTTATCTAATAACTTATTTGCATTTGCTGTTGACAACGTAATATAGGCTGGCATTTGCTCTCGGCTTTTTGGGACAGTTGTTCTAACTGTGGTTTCTTCTGCTATGTCTCCAAGAGTGCGCTCCACAGCTGCAGTAATGTCGTGTTCAGTTGTAAGGGAGTCAAGGTCCCAGGTCTCTAATGTAGCCTTCGGTTTATGTTCCACTATTGATTCTAAATGTTGCATCTTGTTTTGAAGGGTTTCTCGGAACTCTGGTTGTGCCTTTTCTCCCTTGTCCATCTCAAGAAGTATTGCACTGGTTTTCGTCTTCCGAAAAGCGCGAACTTCTGCTTAGGGTTCATCAGATTTAACGTAGTGGCGAAGGTTTTGTAGAACTTCGGCATGCTTAATCAGTATTACTTCTCGTCTTGTTCTGAATTTTTTTTTTTCTCTTTTGTGTTTGAGAGGTGTTTTACTTTCCTTTCTTTCCAATTCGGTTTGTTGATTATTGTTCTGCTTCTTTAATTTTATTCCGTTGACAGTTTGCCAGATGAGGGTGCGGGTCTCGCAGAATCTTTTGCTAGTTATCTGCTTTGTTGGACTGGACTTTGAGGTGGCCAGCGTTGAGTTCACGTTTTCCTCGTTGTTCATTTGAAGGTCAACTCGCTTCGTAGCGAGTCTTTTCGACCTTGTTGCGGGAGTTTTACCTTCCGTATCCATAGGCGTTCGTGTTGTCGTTGCCGTGGATGTTGGATTCCATAATGATGGAGATTTCTTTTTTTAAATTGTTTTTTTTTGTAATAATTTATCATATTCGAAAAGATTTAATGATGCTATAGAAATCTACTTTTTAAATTTGTTAAAAGAAAGGGATAACCGAAGAGGAAGATTTCGAGAAAGAAGCCTACTGATATTAATGAACACGAGACTTTGTCCAATTGGTTATTTAATGGCCTACATATTTTAATTAAAAATACTTTTTCAAGAGTTTGGAAATTGCACCTGCTATATTCATGTAGGTGTTTATTAAATAAAATATTTTTAACTCTCAGATATATGTGATTTTGTCAAATCTAAAAAATCAAATAACTTGTTTCATACTCGTATATCATAATACAAGAAAACAAGGTAGCGACATTGCGACCTGATAATCTCTCAAAATTGCTCACTCTCAGTTAAGTATGTCAGTGTGCTATACAAATATATAAAGAGGAATTTGTGTGAGTAATATTTTTACGTTTGCTTTTTCTTCTGCTTATTATACTCTCCACGGGAGTGAATAGTATTATAAGTAATATACTTATGAGCTTACAATAACACAATAAGAAGATATAAAAGTTCCATGAAAAGTATTACAACTTCGGCATAGTTTTTGTTTTGGTTATATGTACATACAAAAGGAACGTTCAGGCTAATTGTGAGGAATTAAAATGGATATTGTGAAAAATACATGATTAGGAACAATTCGCGGGGTATGCAAATAATTCTTACAGCTTCCTTTTTTATTCCTGCTGCTTATTGTATTAAAATTTAAAAATAAAATTACAATTTAAAATTTACTTCAAATTGTTTTGTTGTTTTGTGCAATGATTAGCTGTTTTATGTTTACCACGCATCGAAAAAATATAAAAATTAACTAAAAAAATTCGGGGCAGGTAGTATTGCTACACTACCGTTATTGTTTTTACGTGAAAACGTTTTTCATGAACCATTATTATTACAGCAAAGTCGAAAGTCCAGATTTTTTCTATATTAGTCTATATATGTACATACAATATATGTTAAGTCAACTAATACAGTAACTTGTAAACTGTAGTGGTAGTTCAATTGTCGGATGTCAATTCTGTCCATAACATAGGTCGGTAAGGTAAATTGATATAATAGCAATATTGAAATTATGCACAAAATTTAAATATAAGTCGCAAAAATGTATGAAAAATCGACACAAAACATGCAGGAAATGTTAAAAATGCCGATTTATAGCGCACAAAATCACTGACACATAGTCAGAACCTTTCGTTGATGTTCTGGGCGCAATAGAATGGGAGAATAGAGAGGTTTGTGTGCCTCTCTTTTCTGTTCTACAGCAATACGCTTATCAGTTGAGTGAAGTTGTGTTTTTGTTGTTGTTATCGTTGCAATGCATACCACAAAGATGTTTGTTATCTCATTATGATGTTCACTTCACATCTCTGCTGTGTATACAATGAAAATAAAACAACAACAATAACACGACTTCACACAACTGGTAAGCGTACTGCAATCGAACAAAAGAGAAAAGATAGGCACACAAACCTCTCTATTCTCCCATTCTACTGCGTGCATACACCGTATGAAAAGATCTTGTCCTTTCCTGTCAGACCCTTTGCACTCCCATTGTTGGTGCCGAGACCAAAGCATCGATAACATTGTTTTATTTCTCTCCAGAGTCTCATTGTGCAGTAGATCCATCCTTTATCTAATAACTTATTTGCATTTGCTGTTGACAACGTAATATAGGCTGGCATTTGCTCTCGGCTTTTTGGGACAGTTGTTCTAACTGTGGTTTCTTCTGCTATGTCTCCAAGAGTGCGCTCCACAGCTGCAGTAATGTCGTGTTCAGTTGTAAGGGAGTCAAGGTCCCAGGTCTCTAATGTAGCCTTCGGTTTATGTTCCACTATTGATTCTAAATGTTGCATCTTGTTTTGAAGGGTTTCTCGGAACTCTGGTTGTGCCTTTTCTCCCTTGTCCATCTCAAGAAGTATTGCACTGGTTTTCGTCTTCCGAAAAGCGCGAACTTCTGCTTAGGGTTCATCAGATTTAACGTAGTGGCGAAGGTTTTGTAGAACTTCGGCATGCTTAATCAGTATTACTTCTCGTCTTGTTCTGAATTTTTTTTTTTCTCTTTTGTGTTTGAGAGGTGTTTTACTTTCCTTTCTTTCCAATTCGGTTTGTTGATTATTGTTCTGCTTCTTTAATTTTATTCCGTTGACAGTTTGCCAGATGAGGGTGCGGGTCTCGCAGAATCTTTTGCTAGTTATCTGCTTTGTTGGACTGGACTTTGAGGTGGCCAGCGTTGAGTTCACGTTTTCCTCGTTGTTCATTTGAAGGTCAACTCGCTTCGTAGCGAGTCTTTTCGACCTTGTTGCGGGAGTTTTACCTTCCGTATCCATAGGCGTTCGTGTTGTCGTTGCCGTGGATGTTGGATTCCATAATGATGGAGATTTCTTTTTTTAAATTGTTTTTTTTTGTAATAATTTATCATATTCGAAAAGATTTAATGATGCTATAGAAATCTACTTTTTAAATTTGTTAAAAGAAAGGGATAACCGAAGAGGAAGATTTCGAGAAAGAAGCCTACTGATATTAATGAACACGAGACTTTGTCCAATTGGTTATTTAATGGCCTACATATTTTAATTAAAAATACTTTTTCAAGAGTTTGGAAATTGCACCTGCTATATTCATGTAGGTGTTTATTAAATAAAATATTTTTAACTCTCAGATATATGTGATTTTGTCAAATCTAAAAAATCAAATAACTTGTTTCATACTCGTATATCATAATACAAGAAAACAAGGTAGCGACATTGCGACCTGATAATCTCTCAAAATTGCTCACTCTCAGTTAAGTATGTCAGTGTGCTATACAAATATATAAAGAGGAATTTGTGTGAGTAATATTTTTACGTTTGCTTTTTCTTCTGCTTATTATACTCTCCACGGGAGTGAATAGTATTATAAGTAATATACTTATGAGCTTACAATAACACAATAAGAAGATATAAAAGTTCCATGAAAAGTATTACAACTTCGGCATAGTTTTTGTTTTGGTTATATGTACATACAAAAGGAACGTTCAGGCTAATTGTGAGGAATTAAAATGGATATTGTGAAAAATACATGATTAGGAACAATTCGCGGGGTATGCAAATAATTCTTACAGCTTCCTTTTTTATTCCTGCTGCTTATTGTATTAAAATTTAAAAATAAAATTACAATTTAAAATTTACTTCAAATTGTTTTGTTGTTTTGTGCAATGATTAGCTGTTTTATGTTTACCACGCATCGAAAAAATATAAAAATTAACTAAAAAAATTCGGGGCAGGTAGTATTGCTACACTACCGTTATTGTTTTTACGTGAAAACGTTTTTCATGAACCATTATTATTACAGCAAAGTCGAAAGTCCAGATTTTTTCTATATTAGTCTATATATGTACATACAATTTATGTTAAGTCAACTAATACAGTAACTTGTAAACTGTAGTGGTAGTTCAATTGTCGGATGTCAATTCTGTCCATAACATATGTTTACATGTACGTATCAACAAGTCGTCTTTTGTAAAACATATATTTTTGTTAATTGTTTGTGCATCAAAGTGATCTGAATCACCTATGTATATAAGCACACTTTTGAAGTGAAACTGCTACACAATATGTTAGAAATCAAATTTTAAAATAATTATTAGAGTTGTGTTGTATAATACAATATTATTATATTTCATTATTAAAGAAGCAATTTTAGTTTTGAAAGCATATTATAATTAATAATTTAAATAATTGGGTTAAATACCGTATTGATTTATATGACATTGACCAGCAAAGTCTCAGCGACATGCTCACAAATTAATATATTAAAATATTGAATATTTATTAAAAAATTAAATATTTACTAATATATTGTATTATTTATTAATATGTAACACATTTATTTCAATTAAAATAAAGGAAAAATTAACTATCTTTACGAAATTTGTAAACGACGAGATCATTGAAAATGCCCATACACATACACCTTAACTTATGTTTGCTTTGATTATTTTATTCTTCTCTATTTCCCCCTTTGCACATTTTCAAAGGCATTAGATGCTTGCCCACACACATACACCTTAACTTATGTCTGCTTTGACTATTTCATTCTTCTCTTTTCCAAACACCCCCTACCCCACCCCTTGCAATTCGTCACAGGCACACGATGCTTGACCATACACATACTCACATATACACCTTAACTCATGTCTGCTTTGACTATTTCATGCTTTCATTCTTCCCCTTGCACGTCTTACATTTACAAAATGTCGAAGTTTCCCACTTTCCCGTTGATTTTTTAAACAATTTTCTTTCACATTCTTCTAATTGACCTATAACGAACATATCAAAAGAAAAATCAGCTAAATAGGGCAAACCTTTCTCAAGCAATACGCTTAGAAAGAAGGAGTTTTCTTTTCGAAAATCGAAATTTCGCTCTTTCCATGTGGATTTTTTCCAAATTTTATAAAAGTAAAGGAAGCTCTGCAAGAACATAAACAACATGAAACTAGTCGTGTTCTTATTCAGTTGAGCGGCAGCGTATTTTTAATGTTATTTTAATAATTTTATTTTCAATAATAATTCGCACCGACACAACACAGCTGATCAAAGCGTAAACAATTGACTTCTTAACACTAATTTTCACGTTACGTTCAACACTAAATGCGTGTTTTTTTAAAGGTTAGCACACTAATATACTTAACTGACAGTAAGCAATTTTGAGAGAGTATTAGGTCGCAATGTCGCTACCTTGTTTTGTTGACTTTTCTCTGTGGTTGTTGTAAAAATAAACAGGTTTTTAAACTGTTTCAGAGAAAAAACAGTTTTTTCTTCAGTCTAACTGCACTATATGAAAGTAAATGAATGTTGAAGCAAGTGACTTTAGTTCATGAATAAAAAACTTAATACACATGCATAAGAATGACACACGCCTTTACATAAATACAAATCAAATAATATCCTAGATACATATATGTATGTATGCAAAGTAAATATACTATAGCAATAAATATTGATGGGAGTTCGAGTTTGATCGTCAGCGAAGGCTTATCAATTCGCGCTTGTGATCTTTTCTAAAAATTATCATAAAACAAAAAAACAACAACAAAATAAAGCGCTACTATTTTCACCCGTTATAGCGCGTCCGACAATTGCCGGACATATGTCTAGCAAAAATAAAAGAGCAGTTAAACAAGAAAAGAATTGGGCTATGCAAAATTCTTTAAACAATAAAAATAAAATTAGAATTAGTGAGACAAAAAGAAGAAAAAAAATCAATATGCCAAACAACAAATGCGAAATACAAACAAGAGAGAATTATTACTCTGTGCTTGATTGCGATGAGCAATATCTAAAAGAATTCGAAGATCATGTGTCTGATAATCAGAACAAAAAAAAATATCTACACAAAAACTATAGCAAGTGAAACAGTTACAGCAAGTGCTAGCAAAGTGGAGAAAACAATAAAAAAGACAATAACATCCAACACAATGCAAAATATAAAAACTACAACAAAAAAGTACCACCGATAATTACTCATAATATTCAAGCTAATAAATTAGTTGAATTTATAACCAAGGGGCTTAAAATAAAGGAATTTAGATTAAAAGAGAATAATAAATCTAAGCAAACTATTTTCTTACCAGATATGGACAAATACAATAAAGTCAAAACTTATCTAACTAAAACAAATGTAAAATGTTATACATACACACCCAAGCATATGAAAACAAAGACTTTCTTGCTGAAAGGTCTAAGCGCGGATACACCCCCAGAGGAAATTATGTGGGAGCTTCAAACAGAAACCTTAAAGTTTGTAGAAGTGAGTGCTTTTACAACGAAAAACTCAGTAAAAAACAACACTGTCCTGCCAATATTTATGGTCTAAATCTTAGCGGATAGCAGTGTCAATGAACTTAAGTTAATAAAATGTGTACCATAAGATGGGTATCGCTGAGACGCCCAGAAATTGTGCTGTGTCGAAAGTGTCAAAGCTTCATCCACAGTGCGGCTAATTGCTTCATGGCAGCTAAGTGCGTCAAATGTGGCGGTGCACACAGCAACAAAGTGTGTACTTTGGTCAACGGTAAAGAAGAGGATAAGGAGAAATTATTCTGTGTCCTTTGCAACAAACATGGGCATCCTGCGTCTTACAAATGATGTGAAAAATACAAGATCATGCAACAAAAAATAAGCTAGGAGAGATGAAATACAACTTAAAAAATCAAATAGTAAACCCAACTTTGTCAAGCCTAATTTAACCTTTGCTAGTGTTGTAAAAAGCATCAATGCGGATCAAACGGACAATTCCCTCTCAAGCACCACTAAGAATGTGCAATGTGTTACAAGAGCAGATTAATCGTATAGATGAATTATATGTATTGTTTGAACCATAATGAATGAACTTAATACAACTTCTATAAATGTAAACTCTCTAATTAGATTGAATAGAAGGATAGGATAATCATTACTATATTATAGCTGGAGACATTAATTGTAAACACACTGATTGGGGAAATTTAACAAACAATCCTAAAGGTATTCTGCTCAAAAATTGGTTTAGGATCAAACTCTACTATTTTTAAATGTGCTCTTTATGCGTCTTCTGTTCCCTCATTTCCACGAACCGAATCGTATTTAGATATATGCTTAGTAGATGTCAGAATGTACATTGCAAGAGAAAATTCTGCAGTGAATTGTCTTAAAACTCTCGATTATGACAGTGATCACAATGCAATTCAAATGATTATAAAGAAGAATCTTTAATCGCAACCCTTCACACTGATTGGAGAAAATATCTCTGCGCAATACAACTTTAGAAAAACTAATTGGATAAAGTTTAAAAATAAAATTTGTAATCTTATGAGGTCTGAAATGTCTATACCGAATGTATGAAATCTCAGTAATGATGAGATAAATGTCTATTTGGACAAACTAAATAGAATATTTTTAGCAGCTATTGAGTCTACCGTTCCGAAATATTCTGAGAGGGACAATATTAAAAAATACATTAACCATACGCTTAAAATGTTATGTACTGAAAAAAGCAAAGTTCTAACAATTACAAAAAAAAAATCAGATTAGAACATGCCTTATCTGATTGTATATAATAATTATATATAAATATTATTATTAGTTATATAATTTTTATTATAAGAGGTCATAATCCGTTCATTCTCCTAAAGATAGGGATCCAGAAAACTGTAACCACACTTTAATTGATAACTGCTTCAATCGTTTTTTGACAATTAAAAGACAATTTGAGATCAATCAGTTTGCAAAAACCTCTTTTAATGCATCTAAAATCTCAAATGTTTAAAGTACAGATCCGAAGATTATTTCATTACAATAGATGATCTGAAATACATTTTCTCTAAGCTAAGAAACAAGCTTTCCTCTGGTTTAGATACTATACCAAACATCATCTTAAAACAAATTCCAGATGTGCTAATAGCAGAATAATCAGTGGAAAACAGCTAAGATGATACTACTACCCAAAAAAAAACAAAATAAACACCACAATTTTCTAAAGAATCTTAGCCCTATTAGTTTACTTCCTAATATAAGTAAGGTTTTAAACACCAACACTCCACAATTCACGCAATAAGCTGTCCAGCTTCCGATATTAACTGGAATTGGAACAAAAAACTGTACACTGGCGCATGTCTAATTGATCTTGAAAAAGCTTTTGATAGCGTTTCGTTAAATGGGCTAATTTTTAAGCTCATTAAATATAGTTTCCCTTTACATACGTTGATCTTAATTTACAATATGATAAGTAGTAAGCAATTTGTCACATATAGCTATGACAGCATCATTACTAAAAAATTTTACATTCTTAATGGCTTGCAGTAGGGTACAGAGCTTACAAACCAAATTGAATGAAGCATGTACATATGCTAAAAACTGGAAACTTAAAATAAATATTGAAAAATGTGAAACAATTTTATTCAGGCCTCCAGTCAACAAATGTAATAATAATTTACGTCAGAACTGGAAAAAGTTTCAAATTAAATGTGACATTGCAAATTCGATAATCTCAAATAAAGCATCGGTAACGTAACTCGGTATAGACATGGATATATTCTTATATTTCAATAATCATGTGAACAAGGAGCTTACCAAAGCAAATAATGCGTTTTTCGCTTATAAAGCACTTTTCTACTCAAAGTATATAAATAGCAAGGTGAAAGTTCTAATGTATCAAGCGTTAATACGCCCTATTTTGACATATGGTTGTCCAATTTGGTTCAATATTTCACCAGCCTATATAGAAAAAATCCGGTTTTTCGAAAGAAAATGTCTCAGAGTGTGCACTTCTTTGCATAGAACCCCACAAAGTGACTATACGAAATATTACTCAAACAAAAAGTTATATAATTTTGCTGGTGTTATGAGAGTGGACAACTTCATAATAAAACTAATATTTACAAAAAAGCTTAATAATAATTTAATTCTAGCTTCATATTACACAAGTGAGGAATATATTAAAAATACATTACAAAGCGGACTTGCACCACCAGAGGCGTTTTTGTTTTTGGACAAAAATGGAATAATTCAAGATAATTCAGCTATTCCAATATTTTATCATAAATTCAGAAGAGCAAATACAAAAGGTATTAACGTTGAGGCTTTAGAAACAATTCAAGTCAGATTCGACCAATCTATAGAAAATATAGATACAAGGATTAGTACAAAAAATAAGCTCAAATACTGGTGGCTGTTTGACACTAATGACACTTATGAACCGTAATACGTAGAGAGTTGTGTGTACAGCGACAAATACTAAAAATACACATTTTTAGAAGCATTCTTCTTTAATTTAATCTTTTGTTTAACAATTTTTTGTTTTTTTGTAGTATGCATTTAGATTGTTAATTGTAGTATACTTTTAGGCTGTTAAATATGCACATAATTTAATATATTGAGCAAAAAAACTTGTACGATGGTACGGAACCCTCCGTATGCGAGTCCGACTCACACTTCGTGGATTTTTTTTATTCTTGCTTAAATTTTTTAATTACGCTTAATTGTTTAAATAAAACGTATATACAAAATAATAATATTTTAAAAGAATATAATTTATTTATTAAAAGTAATGTGAATAACAAAAAAAAAAAATAAATATTGAGTAAACATGCATTTTTCCGTCTGTTGGCTTTCTATCTATGTACACATGGTCATTATAGTACAATAAATAAATATATATATATGTATGTTGGAGTTGGTGAGGATCTTTCATCAACACGATGATCTCGCTGCTCTTTTTGTGTTTTCATTTTATTTCTTTTTTATTTATTTAATATACTGTAGGCTTAAAGTCTTAACCCACGGTCACTTGTAGTCTTTCTCTTCTTGATCTTCTTCTTTTCTTACACATTTACAATGTTCTCCACACAACCTATATTTAATGTTGCCAGACTACTACTATGCAACTATCTCACTTGCACAGGCACTTATCTTTTCAAGCGATCTCACCCAAGCAGAAATGCTTGACGTTAACTAAGGTTACACTTTTAACCACTGACATGTTCATAGGACTGTGTATAATACTACTACAGTCGAATCTCGATAATTCGTACCCCGATAAATCGTAAACCTCAATAATTCGTAACTAACTAATGTTGCCTTGAAAAAAATTTGTTAGTTCGTAAAAATTCCATACATATTTATTTTTTTTTTTTTATTTGCAATTCAATGAAGTAAAACCTCTCTCAACGTAAAAGAAAAAAATTGTATCAGTTTACCGTTAACTATAGTATTTTGTCGCCTTCATGTCACCTTACGCGCTTATTAATCTGGTCAATAGCATTGATGAGAAAAAAAAGTTTAAATGTACGCTATTTACGGTAAAAAAATTGCTTATAAAGAGTGGAATACTCTTAACACAGATTGTATTCAAAACTGCTTTCGTGCATGCGGTCTACTAAAATGTATTTCTGAGAACTCTGAAAATGTTGGCAACTTCTATGATTATGTGAATGTTGATATTGAGGTGGCTGTATCCGGTACGCTGACAAAAGTATTAGGTTGGTACAAAAATAATGGCCGTTTCCATATTGTTTATTATTATGCATGAATTTCTGAATAAATTTTTTAATGAATGTGGTCATGCTATATGTCGTTTTAAAGCGCGTTCTTCGCTCTATCTTTTAGATAAATTATCTTTTTATTATCGTCATACCTTTCTGATTTCCGACCACTTTTTGTGATGCTATCAAAACAAGAAATTCGCATTATTTTGCTTCACGAGTTCAAACTTGGCCACAATGCTGCGGAGACGACACGAAATATCAATAAAGCATGGGGCGAGGATATTGCTGCCGAACGTACCACACGTAGATGGTTTGAAAAATTTCGCGCAGGTGATACCAGCCTTGAAGATAAAGAGGGTCGCGGCCGCCCATCTGAGGTTGACAATGACGAATTGAAAGACTTAATCGAAGCCGATCCTCGTAAAACCACACGAGAAGTCGTCTCTTCTTCAGCGCAACAAAAATGACCCGTTTCTCGACCGAATCGTAACGTGCAATGAAAAATGGATCTTCTACGACAACCGGCGACGTTCCGCGCAGTAGTTGGACAGCGACGAGGCTCCACAACACTTACCGAAGCCGAAACTGCACTAAAAGAAGATTATGGTTACTGTTTGGTGGTCAGCAGCCGGTCTCATCCATCACAGCTTTCTGAATCCAGGCGAAACGATCACGGCAGAGAAGTACTGCCAACAAATCGACGAAATGCACCAGAAGCTTCGACGTATGTGCCCGAGATTGGTCAATATGAAGGGACCAATCCTGCTCCATGACAACGCTCGACCGCACGTCGCACAAATGACCTTGCAGAAGTTGAACGAATTGGGTTACGAGACTCTACCTCATCCGCCATATTCACTGGACCGCTCACCCACTGACTATCATTTTTTCAAACACCTCGACAATTTCCTGCGCGAGAAATGCTTCAAAAATTAAGACGACGCCAAAAACGCCTTCAACGCTTTCATCGCCTCCAGAACTCCGGACTTTTATTCTACCGGCATAAATAAACTTGTTTCTCGTTGGCAAAAATGTATTGATTGTAATGGTTTTTATTTCGATTAATAAAGTTTATTCTGAGCTGAGTGACGTTCATTTAAAGTAGCTGTTTGAAAACGGCCATTATTTTTGCACCAACCTAATAGTTGCTGCCATTCAACAACTTCAATATAATGTTTCAAATCAATATGTCCAACATAATGTTTTTGATTGTTTAAAAAGTTTGGAAAACTCAATTGAAGAGATAGGCGAAAAGAACCTTAAACAATCAAAACCTACAAACTTTTTAAAGCTTGATCTTTCTTTTAATACTATTTTATGTTTTTGTTTTTATTTTTCCATTAAAAAAGATAGACAATATGTGAAAATCAACTGATATGTAAAACCCCGTTAATTCGAATTTTTTTTTTCAACCTCGTTAATTCGAAAACCCCTGTAATTCGTAATAAATGCTGTTCCCTTGCAATTACGAATTATCGAGATTCGGCTGTATATGTTAAAGCGTATGTAATGATTCGAGCGAAAAAGTGTTCATGTCAAAGTGATTTTTTACCTCAAGGGCAAAATTAACACAATAATTTGCACAATTTGTCAAAACACCTTTCAGCTAAATGATGGCATTAACCATTGTGACTGACTTACAAAAATGAAATACATCCATACTCATTCATATACATCTACCATACATATTTGGTATCTATGTACCTACATACTCGGACATATGTTTTTGCCTCTACCAATGCATGTTAACTACCATTGATTTTGTAATATTGCGTTTTCTCTTTCATTGCCATCCTTGTTATATTATTGCTGTTATTATTTAATAAATACTAGTATATTTATATTAAAGTTTCACTTTGCACTTCAAAAAATATTGAAAAACAAACACCAACTTTTTGCATTGACTTTTGTTATTTTTTTTTTTTTTTTGTAAATGTGTTTAATTTACTTCCTTTTTTGTTATTAAATTTATGGCTTATTTATTTGTTTAACAGTTTTTAACGCATTGACGCGTCTTATATTTGTTCATTTATTCTATTTTTTTAACTTTCAGTTAAACTCGCTTGTAAAAGTGTTATTTGTTATTTTTTATTATGTTGTATTTATATATTAATTTATTAAAATTATGATACTTGTGTAGCAATTAAAATAAAGAAAATTATAATATTTTTTATTCACACTCTCTTTTTAACATATTATTTACATATATTTATTATTTAATTATTTAAAGCTACATTTTAAGTATTTCTGAACGAATTTGTGATGCAATATTTCAACCTTTAACATATTAAATATGATCAATTTTTTTATCACATCCTTGGAAATAAAACTGTCATGATATCAATCAGTGATTTGAGTCTCAAGTTAGTCCTTGTATCAGTTTATCACAACTAAATCAAATTTAAATAACACAGATTTTTTTCCTTGCGAATTTGAGTCTTCTGTGATTTGAAATATAGTGGCAGCCATAGCTTCCTTAGTGTAGTGTCTTAATTATTTTTTAAGGTAGAATTATGCTAAATATATAAAATAGTATTTACATGATTAAATTATGATAACAAGTTATGCAGTTTATATGGGGACTTACAAGAGGTTGATTATGTGTGTTGTTTTTAGGAAGTTGAGTATTACTGAGATATTTTTTGGGGAGGGATCGGAAAGGAATAAATTGAGGTCTTGGTTGGTGATGCGGGTGCGTACGTTGTGGAATGAAGGGCATTCATTTTGGATATGGTGTATGCCAGTAGCGGAGCTACAAAATTGGCATTGGTCACTTGTGTTTCGGTGAAAGCGGTATTCGTGCGTTAGTCTTGTGTGTTAAATAATTATTATAATTATGTTGTGTCATAATAAATAATAAAAAATATAAAAAATCAGCCAAGTGTGAGTCGCACTCGCACACGGAGGGTTCCGTATCATCGTACAAGATTTTTTGCTTAAAATATTAAATTATGTTCACATTTAACAGCCTAAAAGTATACTACAATTAACAGCTTAAGAGTATACTAGAAAAAACAAAAAATTGTTAATTGTTAATTAATTGTGTTTTTTTTTTGTATTTGTCTTTCTACACACAAGTGAATTACACACTTTGTGAAAATTTCAACTCTACCTATTACGGTTCATGAAATAGAGCAGGAGACGGACGGACATTGTAAGCTTAGTGATAGGGTCCCGTTAGCTCCCTATGGGTACTACGGAACCCTAAAAAAGACTATCTTTGGCTATGCCGAAGTTGTAATACTCTTCACGCCTCATAAGGTTGATGGCTATGAGTTAGACACTTATAGTGTCCAAATTTCAAATCAATAGTACAAAAAACAAAAATGTTTTTCTAATAAGAACTTTCATTTGGATCCCGGTTTGTATGGGGGGTATCGCTCCTAGTAGTCCGAGGGTCTGGCAATTTTCATGGTTTGTGGATATACAACATTTCAGCTCTCTAGCTCAAAAACTGAAGGACTAGAAGTGCGAACAGACGGACCGACGGAAAGACGGACATGGCTAAATCAACTCGTCTTATCGAGCTGATCACAAATATATATACTTTATGTGGTCTGCGATGTCTCCTTCTGTGTGTTCATGACAAACTTATAATACTAACGTGAAGAGTATAAAAATAATCGCTAACAGTATACATGGTACCTACTATGGCAAATATTTGTGTTAATTTTCCAATCGGAAAATGCTTACATACTACAATATATAAAATGTTTTATTTATTTTATATAGAACTAAGATAATAATTGTAAATTATAATTTAGTTATTAATGTGAGCAATAGAGAAAAAGGCCTTCAGCTCAGAGGGAGAGTAATTATATGTAATATAAAAAAAATCTATTTAATGAATTAAAGTAAAAAATCAAAAACATTGGACACAGAAGAGCAAGGAGTGTAAGTTTCTAATTTAATTTCTTAGTTGAAAACTCAGTTCAATTAAGAATGTTTAATTCGTGAGTAATATTATTAGTTGCAATTTCTTTGTTTTAAGTTTCATGGAAAATTAAAAACATAATCTTTATAGATATTTTATTTTACTTATATGTTGAAGACTTAGTTCTGAGTTTTAGTTTTTGCTTTGGTTGTATATATTGCAATAATTGTTTTGCTTGTTTTACTTTTTAAGGAAATACTTTATAAATTGAAGCAAATTATAAGTTCTTTGAAATTTATTTATATTCATAAATTTTTTTTGTTAAATTTTTGTGTCCTCAAACGATTTGTCCAATATTTTGACAAATTCGAATAATGTAATACTATATTTGGCAAAATTTTATACATAACGCGTGCAAAACTATGCTACATCTCTTTTTGGTCATACACGCTTCCATTCTTTCCACACACAAACAAACAAAGAAATTCACTTAGGCAGACAGCAAAACTTAAACTTATGATAAGAAGATGAGATGAATGCATGACAGGGTTGAAGGAAGAAGGACATTATTTTAACAATGTTTGCACACCATAAAAACACACATTTTGAGTTTTGAGTGAATGTAAGGAATAAAAAAGGAAAAAAGATAAAAATGAAAGAAAGACACCTTGGGATATTTATATTTTGTAAATTTGTTTGTATATGTGCCATGTGTGCATATAAATGCACAGCTGTGCATGCATTAATGCATGAATGAATCGAAGTCACTTATTGACAGACTTTAACTGACTTCAACTTGACTACACAACAATGCAAAACACATAAATACAATTGACCATTCAGGCGCCTCAACCTCAAATACCATTAGGGACGCCATCAACAAAACATAAAAAAAAAGATCTCAAACACTGAGCCACTTACTACTTATATTCATTTTGTTTTTACTTTTGTTATTGTCGTTGTTTCTGTGTTTGTTGGTGAATTTTTGGGAGTATCTGCAATGAAAGTAGTAGCAACAACTGCACTAACATCAATAAGAGTCACACTTGCAATTGCAAAACTGCAACTGTTCAAGAATCGCCATTGTTGCCTGCACCTCTGAATCTGATTCTGTATCTTTATAGATGATAGTGTAGATCTCTGTAACTCATATTGATTCACAGAAATTTTCATGGCAAATGCAATACCAAATACGAAAGACTTTTAAAGTTGTCCACTCTTTTAATGCAATTCCGACAGTATGTATGGACAAGGATATAAAAGGATATAAAACGAACGACCAAATAAATGCAAGAATGGATAGTTGGATGAATGGACAGATGGATACGCGGATGGATGGAGAGATGGACGGACAAGATGACATTTTCATTCGAAGGTGCAGCGTCAATAATAACAAAATTACAACAACTGTGTTCTTAAGAATTTTCTTGTTGTTGTCATTTTTGTGGCTTGAGCTTTCTTTTTGTTTTTTATTTACACTTTTTAAATTTTTCAGAAAAGGCTTAAGAGTGCGAACATTTTTTTTATCTCAAAGCTTATAGTATGAGTATCCCGGCAAGAAAGATTATATACAATATATAATATGTATATAAATCGTCTGTATTTATGTGTATGGGAATTATGAACTCATTTTATATCGCATATTTCACTTACCGGAACTACATAGCAGAACGATTGCTGAGCAAGCGATAAATCCAACCGAAGAGAGCGGTGACATTAATGAGAATGTCAACGATGGAACTGACATTGTAGGCAGTGAGCAAGGTGGCTAAGCTGAATGCCCTCAACAGAATGCGTTTATTACCTTAGGCCTATTATACTCTAAATGTTGTAGCTCGATCGAATCTAGAAGTGATATCTGATTCTCTCCGTTTGTTTTTGGCTGGAATAATTTTTATTCGATTCGATCCGGTACAAAGCGATTCGTTTCTATTTGATTTGTTTTGATTGTGTTACATAAATTTAGTGAATTTCTTATTTATCTTTATTCTTTGGTTTTTATTTATTTTTGGATTTCAAGTAAAGTGAGTGTTTTCTTTGTGCGTTTGGTGGGCTTGTTAGCTTTTTTTATAGTTTTTTGTTTTTTGTATTTGAGGATTTGTAGCGTTCTTTGCCTTTGTTTTAGTTAATCAAACTCAAATGAAGCGACGACGATATGAAATCAGTTCATTCATATGAGCTACATAACTTCAATTTTCCTTTTTTTCTGAATCTGTCTCCTTAATTTCTTGTAGTTTTTTAACTTTTGCTAAGCAAATATTTTTCTTGCTATGTTTTTTATTATTGTTCTTGTTTAGTATCTTTAGTCTTTACATTCAGTTCTTTCGTTTTTTTAATTTTTTTTATTCTTGGCCTGCATCTTGTGGTTGTTGGCCTGATCTCAAACCGTAGTCCCAGTTGAGCTGTTGCTTCAGCTTTCTAACGTTGCTATTTAACGCTTTCCTTTTACTTAGAGAAATTTCATTTTTTTGTATCTATTTGTTATTATATTTTATTCATTTTTTTCATTCAACCTTGCTTCATAACTGTTTCTTTTTGCTACTTTTTTATCTTGCTTTTGTTTGTTACTTTCTGGTCACTCACTCACTTATTCATTAATTTACTGACTACATTTCATTACTTTAGTTTAGCGCCAGAATCTTCTTCATTTTATTTCTATTCCTCTTCTCCTTGTCTTGAATCTAGTAGCCTGCCTATCCGTTTTATCTGTCAATCCACATCCCTTGGATCCTCCAGATGTCTAAGAACTTCATGTGCATAGTGTACATGCAAATTTTAATTTCCGTTACTTTCTTTGATGTGGACACAATATGCATATTTCATTTCCGACACAAGAACACAAAATAATAATAAAAATATGTAAAATAAAATCAAAAATGCACAAAAACTTCACTTGTGAAAAATTATTATTTTTTAAATCGTCTTATTTTTTCATTTATAATTTTTAACAGAAAAGAACATTTCGTTACTAAAAAAAAAAATATTTTTCAATATAAAATTTTAAATAGTATTTTTCATTATTTTCGTTTTTTTTTATACTGATTAAAACTTAATGTAATATTCGAACTTATTTTGTACTATGAATTTTTAAAAGTTTTTCGAATATTTCACAATAATACGTGTGTTGTTTGAAATATTATTTCATGCCGTCTTCAAAGCGTTATGTCTGCTTATCTCTGAATCCAAAGTTAAACTGAATGGTCATTGATATCAGCGCCAAAGGATATGCGGCAGCTTGGTTAACGCAAACAGGACGAGGCGAACAGCAACTTCATGAGACACGACAAACACATCACCAGAAGCAGCAGCAGCAACATTACACTATTAAAACGAATGAACTACAACATACGAACAAATGTAGAAACGATAACAAACGAAGTGAACAGCCGAATGTGAGGCATGAATGAAGAAATTTAAGTAAAAAGTACCAATGTTGAAACACGCAAAAGTATGCTTTGCTGAAAAGAATACTGGGCTGATAATTTCGTAGGGAAATATTTTATTTCACTCGATTTTACTTAGTAAGTAAAGGATCGTTGTTGTTGTTAACTAAATCTATGATTTTGAATATATTTTAAGTGTAAAATTTATTTTACTGGTTATTAAGTAATAAAAAATAAGTCTTAATCTGCATGAAAAACTTCATTTTCTTCAATTAAACATTAATTATTTATCGGAGGTGGTATTCCATATTGCAGTCATTAACCTGATTGATAGTACTTTGAGCCAAAAATCCGTTTTATTCTTTGTAAACTGCTTAGACTTACGTAAAATTATCTCTCACTTGACTCTTGGCAAACGACTTTAATATTAATATTTAATACAAAGAAAACGAATCAAATTATAAAACCTATTTATATAATTTGTATATATAATACCATTCAAAAATATTTTCTTTTAACTTTTATCGAATATTATAGTACACTTCAAAATAATAATGTGCATTATATTATCACGTGCCCAAACTACGGTAGTTGTTGGAAGTAATAGTAATAAGGAATCTACTATTTCAACCATTATTTTTTATGAATTACCCAACTCTTATACTATGAAAATAGGTGAATTTACATAGTTCGTTTAAAATCTTCCATATAATAACGAATGCTCTCCTATGTCGTTCGTAGGTTGCTGTCGTTGACGCTTGCGCACCTTGAAGTATGTTTTCAGCGAATTGTAATGCTTCGCGCCACGTGCTCAAAGTTATCTTCTGTATTGTTGTTGCTGATGTTTTTGATTTTGTTATATTTGCTTTTGTTATAATTTTCGGAATTTTTTTCCTTTACTTTATTCCCGAATTTGTGTAGTTATGTTGTTGGCACGTGCTATATGTGTGAAAGTTGGTTGTCTTGGCTTGTGTGTGGGTGCTCTTAGGGTCTTGTTCTTATCAAAAGCGCCTAACATCATGCTGAGCGTATCAGTCTCTATGTGTGTGGTAATTATGTGTGTGTGTAAGAGAGATTGAGTGTGTGTGTAATATAAATTCTTATTGGCGCATTACAAATTGTCGTCGTCATTGTTGTCGTCTTCGTCTTGGAGGCGTGTATAAATTGTAGAGCGAGGAAAGCGAAGTGACCCCTTCGACCGGCCTCTTCTTCTTTCAACCTGTTCTACCATCATCGCAAATCGTAATTTTACTCTTAAAGTCAATCTCGATTTATCATCCGGCTTATCCTTAATCGTTTCTATATTAAATTTCTATATTTCCATCAACTTGAGTTTCTCAAATTACTCAAGTGCATCAGCACATTGTCAAGTGCATTGCAATGAATCGTAATTGCAACTTTCTTATTGATATTGCTGTTTTGGGCTCATATTTCTTCATGACCTAAAGCCCATCCACTAGGAAAGCAAAGTCAATCCAATTCAATGAATTTACTGGGAAAAAGTGAATTTATTTATGTAACCAACAAATTAGAAGGGCAAGATAACCAGGCAATTTCTCAACAAAGTACAATGATACCCAAATGCAAGGAGAATCGGGCAAAATTGTAAGCGTATAGAAATACATGTCATTGAATTGAAAAGATTGGTTTGCAATTCGATATAATAACCATTGAAAACGATACAACAAAGTACGATTAGATGGGTCGCTACGAATCGCATAATAATGAACTGAAATGCTGTTGAAGTTATCGATGAATCTGAAGAGTTCTTATTGCCCTTTAGCGTACTCCAATATATGCTTCTGTAATTTAGCGCGCATACATTTGCAGTGGCGTATGAGGTAACAAGTTGTATATACTGGTGTATATTAAGTTAAAGAACACCATTATACTGGGTATAAAGATGCGGATAGATATATAATGCTATTGCACCGTTCCTCTCAATACTTCCATACTTGAAAATATAGACTTGAAAATGTATCTTGTCTTGTAGAATTGATTTTTCTACATCGTTGGCTGGAAAAGAAAAGCAATTCATCATGAGTTTTAAAAAAAATTACTGCACACATTGGTAATTTTTGGAAATAGGTTCCTCGGAAATATCAATGGATAAAAGCATGGACAGCCAGGCCTGAAATTGGCCAAAATAAAATTGAATTTGTAATAGTTGTGAATCAATAAAATCAAACAGCTTTCAGGGGAATTTTAAGTGCAGACGATATCAAAAAAGTTTGTCTAAAATTTTGTTTAGGAAAGCTTGAATGATCCAAACTTTGAACAAAGCACAGAAGTAAGAAGCGTGTACGTACTATATTCAGTAGCGACAAAAAATGGGTACATATTCGTCACTTTTATACATTTTGGTTTGTAGACAAACATCTGAATAGAATTTAATTTTTTTTTTCTGTTTATGTAATCACCGTAACTTGTACTTGAATTGGGCTTTGCTTAATGCAAATTATTTTATTTGCACTCTAAGTGATTGCAGAGGTATTATTTACTACATAACAGTTTGGGTCAATAAGAACTGAAGTTTTGATATTGATATGCTGACTTAGCCTTTCCATGTCAGACTTACAAAAAAATTATTTCAGTCGTATTCATTTGGTCATTTGGGTGTTTGGTTGTTAAGTTTGTTTACGTAGAGGCGAGTTTTAGAGCCATTTTTTTTTTTTTTTTTTTTTAATGGTGAATCATCAAAGACTATGAAATATATACATGTATAATAGACTATACAATCCTCTCACAACAATGAGAGGAATTTGTGTGAATATTCAAAACCATATTCAATTCAGCACCGCTTCATTTGAATGACAACAACGAACGTTCCCTCAGCTACATTCATTCATTAAAATGAATTCCACTGTCAAATTCATTCATTTGATCAAGAATACCAAAACAGCTATTTTGAATGGATTCATTCAGCAGTCTAGTGCGCACCATGTTGGTGTCCACAGAAAGATCGTTTAGAGCATATTTAAGTTGTGCAATGCATTCAATTTCTATGCTGCCACCTGATACTATAATCAGAAAATGTTATCCAGCATTTATCATTTATTTCCGTAAGTTCAGAATATGTACATTTTCCTTTGACACTAAAAAATCGATGCCACGATGACATACCTTGTCAAAAGTTTTGGTTACATCAGGAAGACTGCGAAGCATTCTTTATTTTTTTCAAAGACGTTTTCAATAAATCCAGTTTCGTGTGAAAGTCATATTGATGCGTAGGTATTAGTCTCCTTTGTTATATAATAAGATAAAGGCGTTTAATAAGTAGCTTCTCCATAAGTTTTGAAATTATTATTAGTTATGATATTACATAGTTTTCCAGGTTTATTAAACATTATTACTTACATAACCTGTTTTTCAATATATGAAAACATGTTTCATTTCAAAAATTGTGTTCATAATTGTTGTTAGTTTAGATATGATATTTTGAGGGAGCTATAGTTTCGTCCCATATGGAATAAAAATGTTTTAAATATAATAAATATATATATAAATAATAATCCAATAAAATGTCTTCTTCTTCTCAGTCACTTTTGGCGAACGTGTTGTCATTTTTTTTTAATTTTTGTTAATTGTGCAAAATTTTTTGTATTATTACATTAGTTAATTATTAAATTAGTGCTAAGAAAGATATTTATAATTTAATTAAAAGATTTTGTCATAAAGTGTTAGATATATAGAAGAATAATCGGAGTTCATATCTAGACTAAATATTATCTATGCACAAATAATACGCTTATTTTTTTTTTTTGCAAAAAATAAATCAATAAGATCTTGGGTGTTTGCGTACCTGCATCCTGTCTTTTGCAGTGCTTGAAAAAGTTCTCTGTCTTTTGTTGTATTTAGTCTGGAGCCCTAAAAAGTGTGCTTAGCATTGAAGTCACCACCCATTTATACGTATAAATCACTTTTGATCTGATGACGTTTAGGGCTATAAATGTCTGTTAGTGACAATCTGTTGTCATCATTAATTACAGTCGAACTCCTCTATTACCAAATTCCCAATAACAAAAACTTCTCTATAACGAAGTTATTTTGAAGGCACTTCTTTTTTTATGAAATTTAACATCTTTGTAGCGAATCCCCTCTCTATAACAACGATTTTTAAGCACATAAACGGGTTTTTTTCATATCAAATAATCCCTCTGTAATTAATTTTTTCAAACGGAACGTATACATTTATTGGAACAACTGTTAAGGTGGAAAGTAATTTCATTGTTAGAGAGAAGATGAATTTGTTCGTTATTGGCAATGCTTAAAACCAACAACAATTTCGACATTGTCCCTCTTATCTAGGACAATATTAATGAAACTAAAGTGCAGGTCGACTCGGAATCAAACTACACAACAACACTATTAAAAGACTATAATTATATGTGATTTTATTTTGTTTTAAATATGTTTGTTATGCCGTATTTTTAACAACATAGTTGTGTTTTGTGAAGCAAATCTAATAATATTGGTTTCGAATTGGTAAAACTAAATACGTGCGTTAATACATATGTTTTATTTTTGTGTTAAGAACTAATGATTAAATTAGACGCCAGGTGTGGAATTTTTTATACTCTTCACGAGGGTGAATAGTATTATAAGTTTGTCCTGAAGTTTGTAACACACAGAAGGAGACATCGCAGAGGGTTTAGCCCTCCCTTTCCTTTTCACATTACTCACTCTACAAAATCCATATAAACGAAACAAGTTCTATTTATATACTCCTTGAGGACACTATTCATTAGTCTTTGAAATTTAGATGGGGAATTATTAACCCAAAAGGAATCCTAAAAAATTTTAAACCTATATTTTTTTCCCCTGAGTTATCAATGTTTTTCTCTGCAATCCAGAGAGACGAATTACTTTCTTTTATGATATTATGTCTTAGCATTTCATTAATTTGTTGTTGTATTTCTTTTTCATGGATTTGCGGATATGTATATATTTTCGAATAAATAGCTTTATCCGTACTTGGTACTATTTGGTTGTATCTCATGTGTTCCCGATAATTCATCAACGTCTTTAAAAAATAAATCTTTGAAGTTTTCAAGTAGCCTTAAGGTTACCTGCTTTTCTGCGTTATTCATACGGTCTATACTGACATGTTTTAGAATGATTTGCTTCCTTATGGATTGCAATGTGCATATATTGTGCATTCCTTGAGGATACTCATATTCTTTGAAATATAATTTGTTACCTAAATTGTCTATAAACTTTAGTTTATTATTTATTTTGGCTTATAGTGCTGTTAAGAAATTTTGACTTATTATAGCCGAAATTTTTTTTTTTTTGAAAAATCTATAATTTTCCTCTGGAATTTGAATTAATCAGGAAATGTGGTTACCATAATATATTTTACTTCGTTAGGGCCATTTAGAGTTCTATAAAAGCATGATTTCTTTAGTGTAGTATAGGAGTACATAACCTGAAATGTCCCCGATTTTAGTATGATTGTCGTTGAGCCCGTATCGATCAAGCATTTAATTTTCTATTTTCCTACTATTGGCAATGCTGATCTGGAGGCAACATTAAAAAAATGTCTTGTTCCTCTTCTTCATTCAGATCATGCTCAATAGTGACTATCTCCATATATGTGGGTGTTAAATTTGATCTTTGTTAGTCCACGCTCATGTCCAGAATTGTTTTCTCTATTGTTTTGATTATTATATCTGCTATTTTGGGCTTGGGGAAGTCTATTATTATTATACTGATTCCGATATGGGGGTGGTCCGTTTTGATTAGACTGATTCTGGGATTGGATAGGTCTGTTATAATTAATAAATTAATTTTGGTTATCCCGATGTAATTGTGTTTGTTTGTTAGTATTATTTATGTTTTGTTTGTTATTGAATTTCGTTAATAGTACTTTGTTGGTCTATATGAGATCTTAGTGGTATACCGATCATTTTTATCATTATATTAACTAAGTCCCTATCTGGGCTCATATATGTATTTCAGGTTTATCCTCATCAAACAAATATATACGGTTTAAATCATTTTGACATTTTCGAAAATAACTAAACAATTCTTTTAAATTATTGACTTTAATGTTACGGCACCTATTAAATGCATCTCCATATGTCAACCTTGTTCCCTCAATTTCGACTTCACCTGGTCCTGTGTTGCATCTGCTCCGAGCTCGCTAATGGAATTACCAGCTGTACCAGCTATTTTATCGTTCATGATAATTGACATCGCTAATCTCCTCAATTGTATATTATTCGTCGAGCAACATGCCATTACAGCCTCTACCGAAGCTACGAATGCCGGCAGAGTATGATCTCTGTCCAGAGACTTCAGTTGGTGAAGCTGTGTTAACATGTCTTTCGGTGTTGAGACAAAATCTACATATAGCTGCTGCATTTGTTGTTGTTGCATCTGTTGTTGGAGTTCTTGTCGTAACCGAAATATGTCTATCTCTTGCCCCCTGACTCAGAAAAGTTGTTTCCTGTTGCTCTGCCATATTCGTTATATTTATTATAATAAGAATCTGCTTACCTTTATCTTATTTTGTTGTTGTTGTTGTGTTGTATATATGTGTAGTTTTAGTTGCTGTTGTTGTTATATTTCATATGTTGTATGTTATTCTTGTTTTATAAATTTTCCTTTATTGCAGATTTTGTTTTTTTTATGTTGATTAATGTTGATAATTGTAACTAATTCATATATTTTTGTTAACGTTATATTATTACTATTATTGTTATTTTGTTTTTGCTTAATATTCTTTCATTTGTATATTAAAAAAAAATTATAACTTTATGAATGTTTTTATGTTTTGTTACTTTTCTTTTTAATTGTTGTTTTGCGACGAGCTACCTCAAAAAGCAAACAAAGAGGAAAGTGCCCATACAGCGTCCTAATCGTTCCTGGTGCAAATCAAGTGGAAAAAAAGCGTATGAATTCGCCAATCATCTGGAACTCACCTTCAATCCCTTCGACTTCTGCTCGCCTGCCGGCAAACAGACAACTCTGGACTTCATCGATGTGGCTTGTCAGATGGATTTGTCAATTCACCCAGTGGAGGTTCCTGAGGTTATCGAAGAGGTCAGATGCCTGAAGAAGACTAAATCTTCTGGATACGATAGGATCAACGTATGTGCTATCCAAGCCTTACCCCACAATGCTCTTCTGTACTTAACAGTGATTTACAATGGCATCTTGAGGCTCAGTCATTTCCCAGCCCAGTGGAAGTGTGCTGAGATGATCTTGATAGTCAAGCCTGGAAAACCTGAGCACAAACCTTGGCCGCTTAGCTTACTGCCAATACTCTCCAAAGTATGTGAAAGACTACTTCTGGTTAAAGTGTTGCCAATGCTGGACGAAGGACGCATGGTTCCAGACTATCAGTTCAGGTTCAGGAGATGTCACGGAACCGCAGAGCAGGTGCCACCGAGTAGCACAAAAAATTTTTAATACCTTCGAACGTGGTGAGTATTGCTCTGCCACTTTTCTAAATGTCCGACAAGAGATTCACAGATTCTGGTATCCAGGCCTCCTGTTTAAGCTAAAGAAATTGCTGCCAGCTCCATTTTTCCTGATACAAAGATCGGTTCTTCACAAAAGGACCTACTATGTCAGATGCGAAGATCAGGAGTCAGACATAAAGAGCATGCAACCGGGAGTTTCTCAAGACAGTGTGTTGGGAGCCATAAATGGCGACATACTTAGATGACACTGCTCTTATGGTGAGTGATAGTGACCCGATTGTAGCCTCAGCTCTCCTGCAATACCAATTGAGCATCATGGGGCCTTGGCTAAAGAGGTGGAATAGCTGCGTCAATGCAGAGAAATCAACGCATGTTACTTTCACCCTGAACCGCTCGACATGCCCTGCTGTTTTCATCAACGGTGATGCCATTCCAAGAAACTCCACTGTGAAGTACCTGGGACAGACACTAGACATGCGTCTCACCTGGCAATCCCACATTATGACCAAACGCAGGCAGTTGGACCTGAAGCTTCGAAGAATGAGTTGGCTCTTCAGGTCAAACTCGAAGTTCAACCTGCGAAATTAGCTACTACTGTAGAAGGCCATACTGCAACCAGTATGGACTTACGGTATACAGCTTTGGGGCACTGCATCCAACTCAAACCTGGAAATTCTCCAGAGGTTTCAGTCCAAGCTACTGCGGAGGATTGTAGGGGCGCAGTGGTTTGCCCGGAACTCGGTTATTCATTGAGACCTGAAGATTCCTATGATTAAGGAAGAAATCGTCAAGTTCAATAATAGACACCTCATTAGGTTGGAGGCGCATTTCAATCACCTGGCGTTGAACTTGTTGGACAACAGCAGCAAAACGCGCCTGAAAAGGCAACACCCACTAGATCTCCCATTTCATATCCCGGATGAGTGATTAAATCATCCAAACCCTAAGGTGACTTACTTCTTACGATAAATCTCGCTGGTTGTCGTCTAACGACAGTTGCAAATAAAGAAAAAAGGATAAAAAAAAAACAAAATATTGTTTGACGATTATCGTTAAATTCTTATTATTATATTTATTTGTTTTTGTTTCTCCAAATATATTTTCGTTTTTTCAACAGATCGTTTTTAGGGTTCCGTACCCATGGGGTGCTAACGGGACCCTATTACTAAGCTTACGCCGTCCGTCCAACTCCGGTTCTATCTCATGAACCGTAATAGGTGTGTAGAACGAGTGTGTAATTCATTTGTGTGTAGAACGACAAATACTAAAAATACACATTTTTACAAGCATTGTTATTTATTTAATCTATTGTTTAACATTTTTTTGTTAGTATACTTTTAAGCTGTTGAATATTTCACTTTTGCGACAAAAACATAAGCAAATTAATTTTATGTAACTTCAGACAGAAGTACAAATTTGCATACATTGTTTTAAATCTTGTACGATGATGCGGAACCCTCCGTGTGCGAGTCCGACTCACACCTGGCTGATTTTTAGGGTTCCGTACCCATAGGGAACTAATGGGAACCTATTACTAAGCTTACGATGTCCGTCCGTCCGTCTCCTGCTCTATCTCATGAACCGTAATAGGTAGAGAGTAGACAAAGTGTGTAATTCACTTGTGTGTAGAACGACAAATACTAAAAATATACATTTTTAGAAGCGTTGTTCTTTAATTTAACCTTTTGTTTAACAATTTTTTGTTTTTTGTAGCATATTTTGAGCTGTTAATTGTAGTATACTTTTAGGCTATTAAATATAAAGATAATTTTATATTTTAAGAAAAAATCTTGTACGATGGCACGGAACCCTCCGTGTGCGAGTCCGACTCACACTTGGCTGATTTTTTTTATACTTATTTTATAAAAAAAAAAAAAAATCTTTCTTTAATATCACTAGGCGACAAAATGTTGTAACAATAATCATATTAATGCTTATATACTAATTCGAGGTCGCTAATTTTCGAATAGTTTTTTTGTATCAGGTCTACTTTTTGAGATACAGCTACTTTTTATTAATATAATATGTTTAAAATTTTTTTTTATACTTTTAGGCTGTTAATTGTAGTATACTTTTAGTCTGTTTATTATGCACATAATTTTATATTTTGAGCAAAAAAGCTTGTACGATGGTACGGAACCCTCCGTGTGCGAGTCCGACTCACACTTGGCTGATTTTTTTCTTTTTTACCTTTACATAGAGTTTGTATACATAATTACACTACTACTAATGTTGTTTATATTATTGAAAATCTGAAAAGAAATATAAAGAAATATCAATGAATTCATAATAATTTAGTTTAATAATAAAAATGTGTTTAATATTCATAATATTTCAGTTTAAAAATAAGAAAACACCAATTTGATGGAGGTTGATAAGAAAATAATAATAAAATATAACGGTAATCGGTTTTGCCTTACTTTTTTTTATAAAAATAGCTTAATGAACGGTCTTGAAAGATTAAAAGAGAAAAAGGTGATTAAAGTAAAGGAAAACTTGCAAAAGCAAAAACAACATGAAACTAAATGGTTTTCAAATGAACTGCTGTACTTTTATGTTCGATTACGCTCCCAGGAAAAATGAAGATATTTTGTTATACTGCAATATTAATTTCACTGTAACTTTACGATTTTCTTCTGGATTTTGCTTCATGGATATCTCGTTGTAATGTCCAACAATAATCCACCAGCATACGTGGACTCCACCTGCCTTGATATCTTTTTTCTATCGTAACTTTGTCAATGGGGGGTACCCCTCTAGTAGTCCGAGGGTCTTGAAATTTTCATGGTTTGTGGATATCGGTCAGAAACTTATAGTGTTCACATTTCAAGTCGATAGAATGAAAAGCAAAACAGTTTTTCTAATAAGAACTTTAATTTGGATCCCGGTTTGAATAGGGGGTAGTAGTCCGATTCGGCTGACTTCGATAAATATACTGTGTATGGTAAAAAGAAAGCTCCGTGTAAAATTTCAGCTTAAGCTCAAAACCTGAGGGACTAGTTTGCATACATACAGACAAATGGAAAGACAGACTAGATCAACTCTTCTCGTCGCGCTGATCAAGAATATGTATACTTTATGGTGTCTCCGAAGTCCCCTTCAGTGTAACAACTTATAATACTATTCATTGAGTGAAGAGTATAAAAACGATGTTCCACGTAAAAATAGACCGTCAGCTGCAAAAAGTATTTTATTTATTATTTATATCTGTGGCTATAAGTCATAGTAGCTTATGACGAAAATTGATTGAATTGAGTTTGAACGCTATTATAATACCATTAACCGCTTCAATACACATATTTTGGCTAAACAAGTTTCTAAAAATATGGTATAGAATCATAGTTACATATAGTTTACCCTCACCACTACAAAATCAGACACACAAATCCAATTTTCCAACTCTTTTAAAAAATTATTGGAATAAATAAACTAAATAAAATGTATACTTGTTTATTATTGTATAAAATCATACAATATTAAATTATAAAACCAAACTTTCTTTTTTCTAATTAATTTTTTATTTGCAACTCTCCTAAAGGGAGATTCAGCGAATGTTGAGATTGGCATATTGTTATACTTGTTAAAAGCTTTATTTTAGAAGTTTAAAGGTTGAAGTCCCTTATTTAGTCTTCCGGTGATCTGAAAGTGAGATCCAGGAGGTGGTAATGCTTTAGCTTGCGAGTGTGCAGCCTATTGTCGAACAAATTGACGGCGAGGTGGATTTCGTTGGATTCAAGCCCGATTATGTGCTTTTTGCTGCGGATTACAATTTCCTCTGCTATCGTTTACTCCAACCGGTTTCTATGGATGACGGAGTTGCGGACATACTATTCAGCGTTGGCAACAGGCTTCCCAACTTAAGGGTATTTTTTTTTTTTTATTTATGTATTTATTTGAAATGACATTGACAAAGACACTGTCAGCTTAAAAATAAAAATGAATGTAATACATAAGGATAATATGAAATACCAGCCTCTGACCCGATGGGGGAAATTTATTTGCAAATAGTAGCGAGCTATGCCCCTACTCACAGCTATGTGTGGTCAGAGACATATGAACTAATAAACTACAATAATGCAGATGGTAAGGGTGACCCAAATCAGCGACATCCAGTTCATCCAGCCTGCAGTGCGATCATGAGTCCCATAGGCAGCGAATGATGATGGTATTAATCGATAATGGCGATAGCTCGGGCGAGAGAACGTGATAGAATTTATTATTGAATATGACGTGCATAAAACTCGGAAAGGATCGTGTAAGGTATAGTTAGTAGTGCATCTATTCAATGCTAAAGGGACAATAATTTCTGGTAGGACGACTAGGGACACAAAAGTTTAACTGTTCAATAGCTCAGCAGAATTAATTTCCCCAACTATGAGCTTATGAAGAAAACTAATCCCAAGAGCTATCCTACTATGCACCAAAGATGGAAGACTGATAAGAAGGAGCCTATCAGAGTAAGATGGCAAACGCGAATTAGGATTCCAGTTTAGGCCACGAAGGGCAAACAGGAGGAATTGTTTCTGTACAGACTCAATTCGAACTTGATTATTTATATATTGCGGTGACCAAATGCAAGAGCAATACTCGAGGAGTGGACGCACAAGAGATATAAAAAGAGTTTTTGTGGTATAAGGGTCATTAAATTCAATAGACCAACGTTTAATGAAATGTTAAAACACAGCTTGGGAGCAGAATACCAAGAATGTAAAGAATCAAGATCCTGTTGGAGTCTGAGATAGGAGGCACCATCATTAAATGAAAGGCACAATTTTACATCACCAGCGTACATGAGGACATAAGAATGTGAGTGGAGAAAGGGAGATCAATTACAAAAAGATTAAAAAATAATGGGCATAGATGGCTCCCTTGCGGAACTCCAGAAGTGACAAAGACTGGACCAGAAAGAGTGGACTTAAATAACACTCGTTGAATCCAATTTCTCAAATAAGATGCAATCCTTGTTGGATTGAAAATATTGTGGACAACTTAAAAGGTCAAGTTTATGTGCAAGTAGATCATGATTAACAGAATCAAACGCCTTACTAAAATCAGTATAAATAACATCAGTTTGACGTTTGTCCCTAAAACCAAGATTTACAAAAGATGTAAACTCAAGCAAGTTTGTAGTTGAAGATCGCTTTTGCATAAAACCGTGTTGACACGGAGAAATAATTGTTTTACAAAAGTGATAAAAGGTTGAAGTGAGCATTTTTTCAAACAATTTTGGGATTGCAGAAAGTTTAGCAATACCCCTGTAATTGGATATGTCAGCTTTGTTACCTTTTTTGAGTAGGGGAAAAATAAAGGATTCCTTCCAGATAGGAGGGAAAGATGCGCTCTGAAGTGATAAATTGAAAAGTTTCAAAAGTGGTTTATACAGACACTCCACACAGTGCTTAAGCAGACAACTAGATATTTTGTCTTTGCCGGTGAGTAAGTGGATTTCAACGATTTTTAATTTGTAAGAAGACATTCCTCCCTAATTACAAGAGAAACAATGATGTTACAAGGGGAAATGGGATATGGATACCGGTTTTGAATATTCAGAGGAATAAGTGGATTGAAAGAATTTTGCAAACAGATCTGCAATACCCAAATCACTGTGGCCATGTTCATTAAATAGATACAATGATAAGGGAAATAAAGAAGATTTGCGCTTTGAGTTCATAAAGTTATAGAACTGCTAAGGGTCGCGTGAAAATTGCAGTCTACAACGTGTGAGATAGTTATCACAACAAAGGTTATTTAATGAAAGAATATTAGCCCGGGCCACACAAAAGTTAGGAAGAGCAATTGAAAAGCATGAACTTTTACATTTTTATATAGCCTTGACTTAATGTTCTTCAGGGTAGAAAGTCTTCTTGTAAACCAAGGTGGTTTATATGACACTTTCGAAACAGCGTTATAGGGGACATAGGCATCATATACAATATATCACTTCATAGCTAAAATTAATAGCAATAGTCATATCACTGCAATTGTACAAAAAAGACCAATCTACTCCGAGAAAGAATACATTTATCTGGGCAAAGTTCACTTTGCGAAAACAGAATCGACGCATAGAAGAAGATTTGGAGTCTAAAGCAGGACTGGTTACAGAATGGGATATTTCCAAAGTTGGATGGGGAGTATCCTCAGGAATACTTAAAGGTTGGCATCTTGACACAGAAGTACCAGCAGAATCATTACTAAACACAAGATCAAGTGATCTATTGTAATGGTTTACTATAGAGTTCATTTGAAACAAGGAAATTTCAAACAGTGTGCCCATGAAATCATGTTGTGCTGAAGGAACTAGATACTTCGAGATTCCAAAAAAGGACCATGAAATGAATGGGAGATTAAAATCACCTAGCACGATAAAAGAGTCACGGATCATAAGGCAGTCTTGTTAGGAAAATATGTTTCCGAGGGGCCACTACCGACAAGATAGGTGGTGAATCCACATTCAAAGATGGCGATATTGATAAAGGTTCTAGGGTTGCCACAGGTAATAATGATGAAGAAGAGGCCTGGTTGGATTCGTCGGGTAAAGGTAAAATTGAGGTAGGGGTATACCACCATTGACGGCACCATTGCTCGAATTATCAGGTCTTGACCGCTGAGAGGCATTGTTGGCAATATTCCCGTTTTTGTCCATAAAGGTGTTCGACGAAGGTGGAGAAGAAACGGGTCTAGGTCGTTTGGAGGAGGATACCTGTATTACAGGCAGCAAAAGTAAGATTAAAAAAAATTAT
Organism: Amiota mariae; assembly: GCA_035041805.1. NCBI lineage: Eukaryota > Metazoa > Arthropoda > Insecta > Diptera > Drosophilidae > Amiota > Amiota mariae. The sequence continues at coordinate 38,905 of JAWNKV010000436.1, forward strand.
AAATAGTCACAATTACTGGGAAAAACCTTTAAAAACAAACCAATTTGCGTTTTGTAATATGCTTTATTTATAAATTATTTAATATTTCAAATATAATTGCGGTTTTTCCGATTCTGTCTTTTGAAAATACTTCCTAAGCTGGCATGCCTGGTTGACAAGTCTTTTTAAAAGCTTGGACTGAAAACTTTGTGTGATTTTGGGCGTTTGATTTTCAAATTGTACCTCAGAATTCAATGCCATAAGTCCATCCATTGGCTTGAGAATGGTTTTATAGAAGAGAAGGTTATTCATTGTGTAAAAACTACTTGGACAAGATTTTGTATTGTAAGAACTAATAATACCATAATAACACACATTTAGAAACAAAATTTAAATTGCGCAAGCTAGTACGCTAAAATTAAATTAAATTAAATTAGAAATTAAAATGGAAATTGTGTAAAAAATACAACATTAAGAGCAATTGCGAATTGTTGTTATGTATGAAAATAATTATTGCAGCTTACTTTTTCATTCCTGCTACTTATTTTATTAAAATTTAAAAATATAATTATAGGGTGTTTTTTTAGAGGTTTAGAACTTTAAATTAAAAAAAAACAAAGAACAATATTTTTTTAATATCAATGAAACTGGCTTTATTGGATAGATAATTTTATGACATTAATGTTTAAATATGATTTCGCCCATGTGACCGCCACGGCTGGCGCGTAGAATGCGCAATCTGGAAGTCCAATGTTCACACACTTTTCGCAGCATTTGCCACCGTATTTCGCCAATAACTCTTCGAATGTTGATTTCCAGGTGTTCAATTGTCTCTGGTTTATCGGCGTAGGCAAGTGAACTTGCATAACCCCAAAGAAGTAAAAAGTAGTTTATTTTTTTAACAGTTTAAAAGCTTCTTCGATTTTTACAACAACAACCCTCAATTAAGTCACTTTTCCCTATGGTTTTTGTAAAAATAAACAGGTTTTTAAACTATTTCAGAAAAAAAAAACAATTTTCTTCAGTCTAACTACACTATAAGATTCAGTAAGGGATATTTATATATTTATTTCATTGAGATTTATAAATTTTTGTTCGTATTTCTATCGAGATCTAGCGCATTCCTGCATAAAAGAAACATTTTTATACAAAAATGTTTATTTAAATTGCCTGCAACTTATCATTGAACTTTGCCAATGGAGCCAAGCAAAAGTTTACTAAACAACAACTGAAAAAAAAAATTTTACCTGAAGATAATAATACTTGAGTCAACGAAAAATAGACAGACTGATTGATTAGCCTGACTGATCTCAAAAAATAAAAATAAGTAGAAATGTGTTACACATTAACCTCAATGAAGGCTGCAAAGATGGTAGTTGGAAAATACACAACAAGGGAAACAAAAAGTGAAAAAATATAAATAAAAGGAGTAAATTTGTAAAAAAAAGAAATACAGAAGGTTAGCAGAAAGTTAGGAAGGAATTGGTACGCACATTAACATATGCACAAAACGCAACAGCCAAGACGAATATGTACACTGTTTTCATCGTCCTTGATGCTGTGCATGTGTGTAGAGTAGCACAAGTTGTGGAAGGATTTTTTATAGTGTGTAGTATGCTTCGTTTTGGATTGCAAATATGGCAGCAACAAAAATTGAAAAAAAAATGAGAAAAAATATAAAAAAAGATTAACTTTGGCTATGCCGAAGTTGTAATACTCTTCACGCCCCTTCTACGAGTCCGAGAGTAATGAAATTTAGAATGTTGGTGGATAAACAAAAAAGAAATTCTAATAAGAACTTTCATTTGGATCCCTGTTTGTATGGGGGGTACCCTACCTAGTGCTACGAGGGTCTTTAAATGCATATGGTTGGTGGATATATTTCAGGCACTTTCATTGTCCAAAGACAAATACAAAAAAAAGTTTTTGTAATAAGACTTTAATTTGGATCTCGGTTCGTGTAGGGGTTACCGCCCTAGTGGTATTGTAAAAAAAAGCTCCGTGCAAAAGTTCAGTTCTCTAGCTCAAAAACTGAGGGACTAGTTTGCATACATACCGACAGACTGACATGGCTAGATCAACTCGTCTCGTCGCGCTGATCAAGAATATATACACTTTATGGTGTCTCCGATGTTCTGTGCGTTACAAACGTCATGACTAACTTAGAATACTATTCACTGTGTGCAGAGTATAATAACGCAAATGAAAAAATAGAAAAAGAAGGGTGTAAATAAAAAACCTTTTAGTTATATTAATTTGGAGTCGTCTATTGACTGAATGTTGACTGGTAGATTGACGGTTCGATTGATGAATTGATTGAATAAAGAAAATTAGAGTGACCTGCATATTGTAACATAGAACACTTATTGCTCGTTTCAAACTAGTAAGAACAAGTATTATCACTTGGACTTGATGTTTGTAACGCATAGAATACGCGTCATAGACTCCATTAATGCGAATGATCAGTTTGTCGAGGAGAATCGATTTAGCCTTATCCATCCATCTTTTCGTTTGTTTGTTCATCCGTCTGCTCGTGCATATACTTGCTGTGCTCTCAATTATGTACTATCGAGTTGAAAGGTATGTATGGTTCGACGTACCAAAGTAAATTTTCTGTCTTGTTTTTATTTCTTGTATCTCTTTTGTTACCCACAACTTATCTTATTCTATGACTAGTTGATCGGTACTAGAATACCATTTGGGTCAATCATTTAATCTTATTTTGTACTCACATTCTGTAGGTAAGAAATACTGCAAAAGCTGGCTTATTTAAGTTTTTTGCTTCACATAATTTAATCGATCAAATCATCGTTACACTAAGAAATGTTCAATTGTTTTCTTACTAGAACATGCTAATTATTTAGTACTATGAATTTGACTGGCTCGTTGGCTCAATGATTATTGTGCCAAGCCGATATCCTAGAGTCGCGGGTTCGATTCCCGCTCAAGTCTGGTCCTGTACTTCTCTAATTTCCTCCATCCTTTCTAACTCTCCCCCTGAGCTTAATGCCTTTGTCGCTATTGCTCATATTAATAACTAAATTGTAATTTGTAATTATAATCTTAGTTCTAACTATATAAATAAATAAATAAGTTCTATGAATTATAAGTTCAATAGGTAACATTTTTGCAAATAGTTAAAAAAAAACTCAATACAGTCTTTAGAAAGCTTTTACTATTCTATACAATTGACTCAATTTGGATCTTAAAACACATGATTTAGTTTTTAATATGACATAAAAAATTATGAGATTAAATAAAATTTTAAATGAGAACTATCAGTTTTTGTAGTGGCAGAATTTCAGAAGAATGAATAGCTTAAAAAGAGTGATAGATTAGTGTGCAAATAGCAGGCGGATGGATTATCAATATTTGATACTAAATGACTAGGTTAAATTATTTACTTATGGGTGATTTACACTGCGTGGATACATTTTCCAAAGCGTTTCCACTTCATATTGATCATTACTCTTCATTCTTTCCCTGCAGAGCTATTTAATTAGTAACTGAGTTTACACTGACCACCTAAGATGCCTCAGCATAGTTTTTGGCATGCTTACATGTTTATTTGTTATTTTGATACTAAAATCTCCCAGAAAGGCTTTATAATGCAAAATGATAATACGTATTCATCAGAGTGTGAGAAATGTAAATACATACATAGCTTGTAGAGTGAAATGGAAAGTTCTTTAACTATTTAACTTATCTGAATTAATTACTTGCTACAAAATATATATAATTACACGTACGTGTAATTAATTTTTATTTATTGATTTGTTAATTTAGAGTCTACAAACCGACCTTGAACCTGTATACATTTTATTTTAGTCTAAAAAATTGTCTCTACATGATCTTTTTAGCTTACCCAATTGCAAAAAGTATAATAATACAATTTCCAATTGACAATAACATATTGTCATGAGCTTAACATATGCTGTTCTTTGTACTCTGCACATAAATCTGGAGTATTACCTAAATGCGGAAAATTGTATGAATGTGACAAGAATTGAGTAAGAATTGGTAAAACCTAACAAAGTTTACAAGGATGTGATCAAGATGCCAAGACAAGGCATACTGTACAAGTTTAATATTTTTTTAATTTTGACTGCTTTAGTTTGGAACATATTGATGTATTTTTATACTCTTCACAGTAGTGAATAGTATTATAAGTTTGTCCTGAAGTTTGTAACACACAGAAGAAGACATCACAGATCATATATAATCTTGATCAGTGCGACGAGACGAGTTGATCTAGCCATGTCCGTCTCTCCGTCGGTCCATCTCTTCGCACTCCTAGTCCTTCAGTTTTTGACCTAGGCTTCTTTTTACCAAACACCGGTCAAGTTCGTAAATCAGCCGAATCGGACCACTAGAGGAGGTACCACCCATACAAACCCCCTTTTTTAACTCAATGTTCTTATTAGAAAAAGTTTTTTGTTTTTTGACGTATCGAACTGAAATTTGAACACTATAAGGTCTGTGTCCACCAACCATATAAATTTCATGATCCTAGGGTTACCAGGAGGGGTACCTCCCATACAAACCCTATTTTAAATTAAAGTTCTTATTAGAAAAAGTTTTTTTTTCTTTTTAGACTTATTGAACTTATTGGTCACTATAAGTCTCTGACCCATATCCACAAACTATGAAAATTGCAAGACCCTCGGACTACTAGGAGGGGTACCCCCCATACAAACCGGGATCCAAATGAAAGTTCTTATTAGAAAAACTTGTTTTTTTTTTGTACTTTGGACACTATAAGTGTCTGACCCATAGCCACCAACCTTATAAATTTCAAGACCCTCGGACAACTAGCTGGGGCGTGAAGAGTATTACAACTTCGGCATAGCCAAAATTAGTATTTTTTTATATTTTTTATTTATTATACTATTTACGCAGTGAATAGTATTATAAATTTGTTATGATGCTTATAACACACAGAAGGAGACATCGGAGACACCATCAAGTATGTATATATATTCTTGATCAACGCGACGAGACGAGTTAATTTACCTATGTCTGTCGGTCTGTATGTGTGTATGTAAACTAGGGTATCCCACAGTCAGGACTACTCAACCATAAATTTTTTCTTTTTAATTTGTAAGTAGATACAAGATTTATTGTCACATTACAGCTAATTTATCTTGTCACAATTAATTGCAACAATTCCAATTTTTTTCCTTTTTTTTCTATTAAAAAAAATCTAAACGAATGAAACGAAAAAGAGAGAGTAAAGAAAACAATTTATAAGTTGGATATAAAATCTAATTAGACTAAAATCGTATAGCAATGAATTAAATTGCATTCGACTAAGATTGCTAGAATTTTAGTGAGTATCCGGCAAGGAGCCGCATCTGCATTGAACTGTTGTTGTTGTGATGCCAGTGCCAATATGGTATGGATACAAACAATACAATAATTTGAACTTCAATCCTTAGCAAACGATTCAACGGATACACTGTATCATGCTCATAATTAAGCAAAAATGTAACTTGTTACATGTCCCGGTTTGTATGGAGGGTACCCCCCACAAAGTGCCTCAGACAATGAATATGTACATTTCGTGCTCATTTGCTGCCAATTAGTTGTGGGGCACCACACAGCATTCGAAGCTGCATCAAGTCAATTGAAAATTTCCTTTAAAGAATATTCTCATCTTTCAGTCTACTATTAAACTAAAGCCCAAGCAATAATCAACTAACCGACGGGTCGACATTCTCTTAACTCTTATGCTAAACAAATACAAAAGCAAAGGCAGCAGTATTAACAGTATTTTGCCTGCCTATAAACACGTGAAATACTCTATACTACAATCTGCTCTATTCTACTTATTGACGGTACTTTTATCAGAAATTCAAAACTCAATGGAATTAAATACTTCGTTTTGGTTATTTTCGATTAACTCATTGTCTCATCAACTCCCTACTTACCTTTTCTCTCTGTGTGTGTATCTCTTTGTGGAAATTTTGTGATGACAAAGTTCCGTCTTTTTTTGTTTCTGTTTTTGTTTATGTTTCGTATTTGTTTCTTGTTCGCTTTCCTTTATATCCTATTTTAGTTATCCGTTTATCGGCAGCAGACAGTCGCAGTTGTTATATTCTTGTTGCTCCTGTTGTTTCCATTAACATTTGCTAAAGTTGTTGCATAAAACGTAATGGTGCAAACCGAAATGGCGCAAACTTTGTAATTACAACAAAAAACAAAAAAAAAATTTACATTGGAATGGGAAATATTCAATGCAAAGAGTTCATTGTGGACAAAAAAAAAGACAATAAACCACACTGAGTTATCAAACTATTGACAGTGATGGGCTTTGCTAATGAGAGAGTGAGTTTGTGTAGAGCACGATGCTATGTGGTGGACAAAGGTGAGGTAGGGAAAAATGTTAAAATAAATAAGAAAAGAAAAACGATTTACATGTACAGTGACATGAATTCTATGTTTTCTTACTTAGTTGGAAGTTAGTTTCATAGACTGGCTTTTCGAATAGGTCAATGGATACAGTAAATAAACTTTTATAATGCTTAATTCTTCCTAAGAAGTTTCTACAGAAAACAAAACTGAGAATGTAGAACAACAATTGATTAAAAGTCAAAACGAAAATCGTTTGACAATCATCGCCTCGAAAGTTAAATATTAAAATGACACTTCAATATTTTATCAATCTATACTAATATTGATGCTGGTTGTAAATGTGTTGAACCTAGACGTAGAAGAGAGATCTCTAAGGGCAATAGAAGAGTTGTCTGAATCTTAGAGGGAAGCCTTGAAGCCTCTGAAGTAATACATAAAGCAGTTCCAGAGTAGGTATACTGTCCAGGGGATGAGGAGGGAGGACACCACAACCGTAGTCACGACGGTTACTGGTCCAAAGGGATTCCTCCCTACCTCACATACCAAAAAAAAAAAAAAATTAAGACTAATATTATAAATAGGAAAAATTTGTTAGTTTGTTTTTTTATTAGCAATGGATAAACTCAAAAAACTGCTTAACTGATTTTAAAAATTCCTTCATCTATAGAAAACAAAATTATCAGCAAATAACATGGGCTCCATTTTATAAAAAAAAGAGATTCCTACGAAAATGACAATAATGTATCCCCAGGTATCAAAAATTTGCGAAACAAACGAAATGATATTAAGTTAGAAAATTTGGAAAAAATTTCGACTAAACGCAAGATCCTCCTCAATTCTCGATTAGAACTTTCATTGGAATATCAAGGTCACTTTCTTATTTGCGCATAGTTAAACAACGATCTTTGTCGATCGCAAGTCGCACAGATTATTTATTTTCTGCTGTGATTGTGTTAATGACTTTTTAACATTTCAATAGTTTCCAGAGGCTGCTTTAATTTCTGCTGAGGAGCTAGGAATGAGAGTTTGAATGTCCATCGTACGCCCAAGATTGTGGCATACTCAGTTAATTAACCAGCAATAATATACTTATAACACAATATGAGTTGGAACCCTATATTGGTTGCATTTATTAGAGCATTGCAGAAACTATCAACCAGAGAATTATGATACCATCTTTCTAAACAAAATACCCTACTCAACCAAATATTGTATTAATAAAATTTGTAAATTTTTTAAATATTTTAAATTAGACCTATACAATTATAACTTACATGTAGAGGAAAATGTTCTTAGTTATAAGGTAACTACAGTATTGTGTTATAAAAATTTAAATTTTTCTTATATGCAGGACCTCTGAAATCGAAATCAACTTTACCGATTGCTCTGAAATTTAGACACAACATTGCAGTCGATTATGGTCGTGTTTTATGATACTTTTTATGTATATACTTACTATTATTAACCAAATTTTTATTTTCAATGTGGTCTGCTCGGAGAATGACTGAAAAAATTTAAAAAATATCACACTCTCAGAGTATAACATTTCGTTTTGTTGTTTTAAAGTCAGCGAAGGTTATTTTCTCAACGCTATATATAATATTAATAGTTAAAAAAAAATTTCAATCATTCTCTCACCAAAGGACGAAACGAAATAAAAATCACAAGCGAAAAGATCTCTCTGTCGCGAAACAATGCATGTAGCAAATAATAGTCGACTGCAGCGTACAAGCGGACGCACACACAAAGGCATACATACACACATGAATTTGTGAATAATTCTTATGATCGAATCAGTCGGTGGAAGACGTACTGAAAAAATGAAAATCATGATGATTTTATCAGCGATGACATAAAAAAAAAAAATTATAAGTGAGTAAAGGTACCCAACGACATATCCAATGCTTGATCAAATCATTGTTGTTGTTGTTGTCAATTATGACAAATTTCGTTCGTCAAATGGAAAACTTTTAATTTTTAGTTCTCTTTGAAGGCAGCAACGAGTGCCCACAGCGAATGTGCGGCGGCAGAGACCATTAACTATTTGTATACATAAATCGCAATATGCCTTAATCTGATATAATTTTTCGTAAAAACTATTAATTAATTAATTTTGTATAAAAATATTTTAAATTTCAATGAATAAAAATTTTATAAACAATAAAAAAAAAATCATATTTTTAAATACATAATTAAAAAAAAATAATTATTAATTTTTTCGTTAACAGTTAATTTTTAATATTGTACAAGTTAACAAAATTCAACATTTATTGATAATTTCAATTTATTATAAAATATTATTTATTTTTTAAATAAAAATAATATAAATACTACAGTATTGTACGACAAACGAAATGAATGAATGATTCGAATTAATTTGAATGTCTCGGCTGTGCCGATGTATTTATTTCGTTTTGCACGCTATTTCATTCTAACTCATTTCACAGAATGCAGACGGTTTTCGAACTCAAAACACAGTCGCATTCATTTTCATTCATTTCGTGTTTCGCTCTCATTCAATTCAATTCAATTCAATTCAATTCGAGCTCATTCTATTGGACTTCAGTTGTGAGTGAAGCCTATTAACAACCCATCTTTATAAGAGAACATGAAAGTGATGACTTTTATTTGCGACCTCTGCTTTGCTTTGTAAATTAAAGCAGTTCCTTATTTTTTTTTTAATCCTCTTGTTATTGTTGCTGTTGCTGTTGCTATTGTTCTTTTTTTTCATTTCCACTATTAAACATATAGATTGAAAAACTCGGAATCTCAGGTTACCAACAACAACTTCGTCGATTTTGTTGTACAAATCATAGACTGAACAAAATATGAAAGGACACAATGTTGTGAACGACTTGTCCACTTTATATGTTTAATAGAGTTTGACCAGCCTGAGTCACAGCAACCCGTGGGGGTTACAGCTGGTGTTATATAAAATTGCAGATAATCTTTTCAGAATGTAATTATACATGTACATAGTGTGAAGATGGTAATGTCTGAATGGGTACATGCACCTCATTGTGACAAAAATGACTCATATATATATATTGGATTTAAGAAAATGTTGGACTAAATTGACAAGTTTATTCATTTCAAAACAATAAATGGTAATCAATCATGCTTCTATTTTTTCTTTTCTAATTTATCAATTCAAACCACTGTGCAATGAGATTACATGCATCCAAAAATAACAGTAGTTTTTTGTATATTTGCAAATGACAAAAGTTTTTCTTACTAATTTTCATGTTATATTATAATATTGTTGTTGTTGCTGTGCAATAATTATTGTTGTTTATTTTTTCCTCTTTTTGTTTTTGAAAAAATCATTTTAATTAATTTCTTTTTGTTGTTTCATTTATTTGGAAATTTAAAATTTAATTATTTTTTTAAGTTTTAAACAATTTGTCAACTAACACTACGAGGTGTGGGAATTAAAATAACGAGACTAATAAATCCTTAAAATCTTTTATTTTATATTTACATATGTATGTAGTTCTCTCCTCATTAACACCATTCCATTTTCCCACAATTCGTCTTCTTTTTAGAGATCAACCCAATGAAAACAGATTCAAACAACTCACATTATAATTATGCAAGGTCAAGTAAAAATGTGGATAGTCTAATAATGTAATGTAAATATTAAGTTAGAATAGAAATGTCTTGACATGCAATTCAATATGAATACTAATGAGACTAGCCTTTTTTTCACTTATAAAATTTGTGTTATACATTCCCTTTTCAAATTCCATAGTTTCTGTCGAAGAGCTAATAGGATCAAATTAACAAATTTTTCACATCTGATTTTCAGGTTTATGGATGATCTGGGGTTGTTTCAATTACTCGACCATCTGAAAAATATTTAAATCACATTGAATTTAAACAAAATAAGTTTTATTACCGGTTTCTTCAAGTTTAATTTCATGACACATTTGTACCTCTTTTAAACCACTTTTCGTTTATTCTTACAAACGAATACATCTACCGCCATCTAATGGATATCTCATTTTCAAGAGACTTCACGTTACACAATCGCTCATAAGACTGTGGCGCATGCATAATTCCTCTGTGAAATCATCAATTTTGTTATTATACTCTTCACACAGTGAATAGTATTATAAGTTTGTCATGAAGTTTGTAACACACAGAAAGAGACATCGGAGATCCCATAAAGTATATATGTATAATCTTGATCAGCGCGACGAGTTGATCTAGCCATGTCCGTCAGCCTGTCTGTCCGTCTGTCTATCTGTATGTATGCAAACTAGTCCCTCAATTATTGAGCTAGAGATCTGAAGTATAGCACAAAGATTTCTTTTTACCATACGCAGTACATTTGTCGGAATCTGCCGAATCGGGCACTAAGAGGGGTATTCCCCATACAAACCGAGATCCAAATGAAAGTTCTTATTGGAAAAACTTTTTTGGTTTTTGTACTAAAGATTCGAAATCGGGACACTATAAGTGTCTGACCCATATCCACCAACCTTTTAAATTTCAAGACCCTCGGACCACCAGCAGGGGCGTGAAGAATAATATTTGGCATAGCCAAAGTTAATCTATTTATACTTTTCACGCAGTGAATAGTATTATAAGTTTGTCATGAAGTTTGTAACACACAGAAGGAGACATCGGACACTCCATAAAGTAAATATATTCTTGATCAGCGCGACGAGACGAGCCATGTCCATCTTCCTGTCTGTCTGTCCGTCTGTATGTATGCAAACTAGTGCCTCAATTTTTGAGCTAGAGAGCTGAAGTAGAATACGAAGCTTTCATTTTACCATACGCAGTACATCTGTTGAATCAGCCATATCATACCACCAGGGGGTTACCCCCCATACCAACCATGATCCAAATTAAAGTTCTTATTAGAAAAACTTTTATGTTCTTTGTCCTATCAACTTAAAATTTGGACACTATAAGTGTCTGATCCATATCCACCAACTTGTAAATTTCACTACCCTCGGACCACTAAGAGGGACGTGAAGAGTATTACAATCTCGGCATAGCCAAAGTTAGTCTTCTTTTTCTGGTTTTATAACCACTTTTCGTATTTCTCGGTTTTTATCGCTATCTTTTGTCTCAAAACTTCGTATTTTCTATTTTAAAATGAAATCAAATCAATCAAACCATAAATGAATTTATTAGAAAATTATTGATAAAAGGAGCTACTAATACAGGGTGGCGCAATAGAACGTGCATTTATTAAGTATAGGTTAAAAGAACGTGCATTTATGAAGTATAGGCTAAAAAAATAAATACAAAAGGTATAGTTGAAATAAAAGATAGGATGATTAGGTACTTAAATGTAGTTTATTTTTTAAGAATAACATCATCTAAATGACGGCCCTCTCGAAAACGGCACTCCTCTAAACGCGATCGCAGATTTGTGAAAACTCTTGTCAATAAATCTGGGATGATTGCTGCTATTTCTCCACGGATATTTTCCTTTAGTTGACTGATGTTCCTCGGATTGTTCATGTAGACTTTATGTTTGATTCTCGTCGTTCCAATAACGACAATTTTGTTGGTTTACGAACCCATTCAAATGGAAATGAGCCTCGTCAGAAAAAAGGATGTTGTCAAAAGTGGAAAATCGACTAAGCATTTCTTCAGCAAATGCCAACCTTGCTCCGAAGTCGGACTCTTTTAATTCCTGTGTTAACTGGAGCTTATAAGGATGCAGTTTAAGATCCAACTTCAAAATTCGCTGTAAACTTCGTCGCGAAAAAAGATGACGCAATATGCACGTTCTATTGCGCCACTCTGTAAAAAGCTGTAAGAAAATATTATGTGCATGCGGGTGAATTGAAATAAAACTTATCTTTCGGATCGAGACTCCAGACATGGTTGTTGATATTGTATTGTAAAAATTTTATTTTCAAAAGATGAGAAGCTTTATTCTCAGTAACATTTATCGTTTATTTCATCATTATTTATTTGGTCTTCTTTAGGTTTTTCTTTTCATACTCTTCACGAAGTGAAAAGTAAAGGGTTTTTGTTTTAGAGGTTTACAACTTTAAATTAAAAAAAAAAAAAATATTTTCAATATCAATTTTATGATATTAATGTTTAAATACGAATTTGGCCATGTGGCCGCCACGGCTGGCACGTACAAGACACAATTTTCATACACTTTTCGCAAAATATTTCGTAAATAACTCTTCGAATGTTGATTTCCAGGTGTTCAATTGTCTCTGGTTTATCGGCGTAGGCAAGTGCCTTTACATAACCGCAAAAAAATCTTGGTGGCTAACTCACGTCTGTTCTTCGAGAAATTACTTGATTATTAAACTTCATTATTAAGTTTTTAATAATGAAAACACGTTGTTCTCTCATGTAGCGATCCATTTGAACTAATCGGAAGGTATCGGATAAAATGCCAAACCAAACTAAACAGAATTCAACTATCAGCAGTTAAATCGGTTTTCAAATAAAGCAGTGTTGGCAACTCAAAGTTGTGAACACAAAAAAAAAGCACACCTTTTATTATAAGTTTGTCACAGAAGGAGACATCGCGGACTCCATGAAGTATGTATGTAAGAATTGTATGTATTTATATAGTTTATTATTAATGTATATGTGTTTTGCTTAACTTATTATGTATAAGTGTTTTAAATATTCGGCTGCTGTCTCTTAACGTCGGCTTTTTCCGCTGCTTTCTGCTTATGTCTTTTCTGCTTGTTGCTTCACGACTGACTCGTTACTTCTTCTGCTGGTGGCCGATAGCTCTGTCGAGTATCGATATCAGCCGATCCGATGCTCCTAATCGATCACAAGATGACCCTTCCATGTTACACTCAGCCATTCTGATTTAGTCATCAGCCTCACTGTCTACCACGTACCTCCAAGGTCTCATATTACCGCAACTTGTAGTGGTATGGTTTGACCCTTCCACACCGGCAGCTTTGTGTACTTCATACCCCCCGTTACTTGCCAACTTCCTTCCGGCGACGAACTGTGTGCGACGTATTGTACATTACCTTGTAGCCATACTCATTTTGTCGTATTCTGTCGAACTGCTTTTTGTATTTATCTTGAGCTTTCTAAATGTTGGTTTTTGCGCATTGCCGCATTTGTTGCGTTTCCTCGTCAAACTTGTCACACATCTCTTTTCCGATCAACTGCAATATCTCGTCTTCATGTACTCTTTAAAGTCGAATGATGTAAATTTTGGTCCTCGATCAATGATGATACGGACCGGATTACTAAAAACTTCACACCAACTCGCCAGATTCTCCAGTACCTCCTCACAGCTTGTTGCCTTTGTCGGATAAATACATACAAACTTCGTGAACCCGTCGCCCATAGCAAATTTATGCTTATACTACTTCGCAGTGGCGTCCATCGGTCTAAGATGATCCACATGCAACGTGTGCAATGGTTCTACTCCTTTTTCCACTTGGTGTAGGAATCCTTCCTTCTTTCCCAACTTTTTATTATGGATAATGCATTTAATGCAGTTGCTTAGGAGAGGTATCCAATAATGCTGCTGTATTGAGTGCATCGTTTTCTGTATGTCAAAGTGACCTATATTGTGAGCTTCTACTATAATTTCTCTTTCCATCTGTTTTGGTACCACCAACAAATCAGTACCCTCCACAGACTTAAACATCAGACCTCCTTTACATTTGAAATTCTCATATGGTCGGCTGATAAGAATTTCTAAAGTAGCTTTTACCATCGTATCGCTCTGCTGCATTTTCCTGATCCGAGCTGATAGTTCCATTGAAATCAACCTGACTTGTGGAGCAGCTGAGGCAGTCCACATGCTTTAAACGGTCTTCTTTTCTGTGCTCCACCTCAAAATCGTAGTCCTCCAGGTACAGGACCCACTGTGCAACTTCCCTTGGTACATCTTTTTTGCTCAAGGTCTGCTTGAAATATGAACAATCAGTCACTAGTGTAAACGGTATGCCCAGTATATACCGCCGAAACTTCTTACAGGCAAGGAAAATTGCTTTGGCCTCCTGAATATAACTGTGCTGACCTGCTTCTGCTTCTGTTGTTTTCTTGATCCAGAAATCATCTACTGACGCGTCAGTATGAATTTCCGTCTTTGCATATGTCTGATATATATGCAAGACAGGCTCTTCGACCAATACGTCCTTCAACAGCTGAAATGCTTGAAGTTCTGCGTGTCCCATTTCGAACTGCATTTCTTTGCGCAAAAGATTGGTCAGCGGTTTTGCTATTAGTGAGTGTCCGTCTGTTTGTCTGTATGTATGCAAACTAGTCCCTCAATTATTGAGCTAGAGATCTGAAGTATAGCACAAAGATTTCTTTTTACCATACGCAGTACATTTGTCGGAATCTGCCGAATCGGACTACTAGGGGTTACCCCTATACAAACCGAGATCCAAATGAAAGTTCTTATTGGAAAAACTTTTTTGGTTTTTGTACTAAAGATTCGAAATCGGGACACTATAAGTGTCTGACCCATATCCACCAACCTTTTAAATTTCAAGACCCTCGGACCACCAGCTGGGGCGTGAAGAATAGTATTTGGCATAGCCAAAGTTAGTCTATTTATACTTTTCACGCAGTGAATAGTATTATAAGTTTGTCATGAAGTTTGTAACACACAGAAGGAGACATCGGAGACTCCATAAAGTAAATATATTCTTGATCAGCGCGACGAGACGAGCCATGTCCATCTTCCTGTCTGTCTGTCCGTCTGTATGTATGCAAACTAGTGCCTCAATTTTTGAACTAGAGAGCTGAAGTAGAATACGAAGCTTTCATTTTACCATACGCAGTACATCTGTTGAATCAGCCATATCATACCACCAGGGTGTTACCCCCCATACCAACCATGATCCAAATTAAAGTTCTTATTAGAAAAACTTTTATGTTCTTTGTCCTATCAACTTAAAATTTGGACACTATAAGTGTCTGATCCATATCCGCCAACTTGTAAATTTCAGTACCCTCGGACCACTAAGAGGGACGTGAAGAGTATTACAATCTCGGCATAGCCAAAGTTAGGTTTTATAACCACTTTTCGTATTTCTCGGTTTTTATCGCTATCTTTTGTCTCAAAACTTCGTATTTTCTATTTTAAAATGTGATTGATTTGCTAAGCTTACAAAATAAATAAAATTTATTAAAAATAAATGGTTACAAGAAATATATTATTGTATGAACAAATATACACACGTTTGAATTTACAAAAATAAAAAAAATTACATATAATAAAAACAATTTTTTTTTCTCCGATTTAAATCCAATTGAGGAGGGTAAAGTAAAAATTAACTGAAAGGTAAAGTGAAAGGAAAGAAAACTAATAACCAAGATACTCGAAAGTAAATGCCCTGCAGAGGCTTTACTTAAAGTTGTAGAAATTCAATCAAACCATAAATGAATTTATTAGAAAATTATTGATAAAAGGAGCTACTAATACAGGGTGGCGCAATAGAACGTGCATTTATTAAGTATAGGTTAAAAGAACGTGCATTTATTAAGTATAGGCTAAAAAAATAAATACAAAACGAATAGTTGAAATAAAAGATAGGATGATTAGGTACTTAAATGTAGTTTATTTTTTAAGAATAACATCATCTAAATGACGGCCCTCTCGAAAACTGCACTCCTCTAATCGCGATCGCAGATTTGTGAAAACTCTTGTCAATAAATCTGGGATGATTGCTGCTATTTCTCCACGGATATTTTCCTTTAGTTGACTGATGTTCCTCGGATTGTTCATGTAGACTTTATGTTTGATTCTCGTCGTTCCAATAACGACAATTTTGTTGGTTTACGAACCCATTCAAATGGAAATGAGCCTCGTCAGAAAAAAGGATGTTGTCAAAAGTGGAAAATCGACTAAGCATTTCTTCAGCAAATGCCAACCTTGCTCCGAAGTCGGACTCTTTTAATTCCTGTGTTAACTGGAGCCTATAAAGATGCAGTTTAAGATCCAACTTCAAAATTCGCTGTAAACTTCGTCGCGAAAAAAGATGACGCAATATGCACGTTCTATTGCGCCACTCTGTAAAAAGCTGTAAGAAAATATTATGTGCATGCGGGTGAATTGAAATAAAACTTATCTTTCGGATCGAGACTCCAGATATGGTTGTTGATATTGTATTGTAAAAATTTTATTTTCAAAAGATGAGAAGCTTTATTCTCAGTAACATTTATCGTTTATTTCATCATTATTTATTTGGTCTTCTTTAGGTTTTTCTTTTCATACTCTTCACGAAGTGAAAAGTAAAGGGTTTTTGTTTTAGAGGTTTACAATTTTAAATTAAAAAAAAAAAAAATATATTTTCAATATCAATTTTATGATATTAATGTTTAAATACGAATTTGGCCATGTGGCCGCCACGGCACTTTTCGCAAAAATTGCGGCCGTATTTCGCCAATAACTCTTCGAATGTTGATTTCCAGGTGTTCAATTGTCTCTGGTTTATCGGCGTAGGCAAGTGCCTTTACATAACCGCAAAAAAATCTTGGTGGCTAACTCAAGTCTGTTCTTCGAGAAATTACTTGATTATTAAACTTCATTATTAAGTTTTTAATAATGAAAACACGTTGTTCTCTCATGTAGCGATCCATTTGAACTAATCGGAAGGTATCGGATAAAATGCCAAACCAAACTAAACAGAATTCAACTATCAGCAGTTAAATCGGTTTTCAAATAATGCAGTGTTGGCAACTCAAAGTTGTGAACACAAAAATAAACACACCTTTTATTATAAGTTTGTCAAGAAGTTTGTAACACACAGAAGGAGACATCGCGGACTCCATAAAGTATGTATGTAAGAATTGTATGTATTTATATAGTTTATTATTAATGTATATGTGTTTTGCTTAACTTATTATGTATAAGTGTTTTAAATATTCGGCTGCTGTCTCTTAACGTCGGCTTTTTCCGCTGCTTTCTGCTTATGTCTTTTCTGCTTGTTGCTTCACGACTGACTCGTTACTTCTTCTGCTGGTGGCCGATAGCTCTGTCGAGTATCGATATCAGCCGATCCGATGCTCCTAATCGATCACAAGATGACCTTTCCATGTTACACTCAGCCATTCTGATTTAGTCATCAGCCTCAGATTCTCACTGTCTACCACGTACCTCCAAGGTCTCATATTACCGCAACTTGTAGTGGTATGGTTTGACCCTTCCACACCGGCAGCTTTGTGTACTTCATACCCCCCGTTACTTGCCAACTTCCTTCCGGCGACGAACTGTGTGCGACGTATTGTACATTACCTTGTAGCCATACTCATTTTTTCGTATTCTGTCGAACTGCTTTTTGTATTTATCTTGAGCTTTCTGAATGTTGGTTTTTGCGCATTGCCGCATTTGTTGCGTTTCCTCGTCAAACTTGTCACACATCTCTTTTCCGATCAACTGCAATATCTCGTCTTCATGTACTCTTTAAAGTCGAATGATGTAAATTTTGGTCCTCGATCAATGATGATACGGACCGGATTACTAAAAACTTCACACCAACTCGCCAGATTCTCCAGTACCTCCTCACAGCTTGTTGCCTTTGTCGGATAAATACATACAAACTTCGTGAACCCGTCGCCCATAGCAAATTTATGCTTATACTACTTCGCAGTGGCGTCCATCGGTCTAAGATGATCCACATGCAACGTGTGCAATGGTTCTACTCCTTTTTCCACTTGGTGTAGGAATCCTTCCTTCTTTCCCAACTTTTTATTATGGATAATGCATTTAATGCAGTTGCTTAGGAGAGGTATCCAATAATGCTGCTGTATTGAGTGCATCGTTTTCTGTATGTCAAAGTGACCTATATTGTGAGCTTCTACTATAATTTCTCTTTCCATCTCTTTTGGTACCACCAACAAATCAGTACCCTCCACAGACTTAAACATCAGACCTCCTTTACATTTGAAATTCTCATATGGTCGGCTGATAAGAATTTCTAAAGTAGCTTTTACCATCGTATCGCTCTGCTGCATTTTCCTGATCCGAGCTGATAGTTCCATTGAAATCAACCTGACTTGTGGAGCAGCTGAGGCAGTCCACATGCTTTAAACGGTCTTCTTTTCTGTGCTCCACCTCAAAATCGTAGTCCTCCAGGTACAGGACCCACTGTGCAACTTCCCTTGGTACATCTTTTTTGCTCAAGGTCTGCTTGAAATATGAACAATCAGTCACTAGTGTAAACGGTATGCCCAGTATATACCGCCGAAACTTCTTACAGGCAAGGAAAATTGCTTTGGCCTCCTGAATATAACTGTGCTGACCTGCTTCTGCTTCTGTTGTTTTCTTGATCCAGAAATCATCTACTGACGCGTCAGTATGAATTTCCGTCTTTGCATATGTCTGATATATATGCAAGACAGGCTCTTCGACCAATACGTCCTTCAACAGCTGAAATGCTTGAAGTTCTGCGTGTCCCATTTCGAACTGCATTTCTTTGCGCAAAAGATTGGTCAGCGGTTTTGCTATTAGTGAGTGTCCGTCTGTTTGTCTGTATGTATGCAAACTAGTCCCTCAATTATTGAGCTAGAGATCTGAAGTATAGCACAAAGATTTCTTTTTACCATACGCAGTACATTTGTCGGAATCTGCCGAATCGGACTACTAGGGGTTACCCCTATACAAACCGAGATCCAAATGAAAGTTCTTATTGGAAAAACTTTTTTGGTTTTTGTACTAAAGATTCGAAATCGGGACACTATAAGTGTCTGACCCATATCCACCAACCTTTTAAATTTCAAGACCCTCGGACCACCAGCTGGGGCGTGAAGAATAGTATTTGGCATAGCCAAAGTTAGTCTATTTATACTTTTCACGCAGTGAATAGTATTATAAGTTTGTCATGAAGTTTGTAACACACAGAAGGAGACATCGGAGACTCCATAAAGTAAATATATTCTTGATCAGCGCGACGAGACGAGCCATGTCCATCTTCCTGTCTGTCTGTCCGTCTGTATGTATGCAAACTAGTGCCTCAATTTTTGAACTAGAGAGCTGAAGTAGAATACGAAGCTTTCATTTTACCATACGCAGTACATCTGTTGAATCAGCCATATCATACCACCAGGGTGTTACCCCCCATACCAACCATGATCCAAATTAAAGTTCTTATTAGAAAAACTTTTATGTTCTTTGTCCTATCAACTTAAAATTTGGACACTATAAGTGTCTGATCCATATCCGCCAACTTGTAAATTTCAGTACCCTCGGACCACTAAGAGGGACGTGAAGAGTATTACAATCTCGGCATAGCCAAAGTTAGGTTTTATAACCACTTTTCGTATTTCTCGGTTTTTATCGCTATCTTTTGTCTCAAAACTTCGTATTTTCTATTTTAAAATGTGATTGATTTGCTAAGCTTACAAAATAAATAAAATTTATTAAAAATAAATGGTTACAAGAAATATATTACTGTATGAACAAATATATACACATTTGAATTTACAAAAATAAAAAAAATTACATATAATAAAAACAATTTTTTTTTCTCCGATTTAAATCCAATTGGGAGGGTAAAGTAAAAATTAACTGAAAGGTAAAGTGAAAGGAAAGAAAACTAATAACCAAGATACTCGAAAGTAAATGCCCTGCAGAGGCTTTACTTAAAGTTGTAGAAATTCAATCAAACCATAAATGAATTTATTAGAAAATTATTGATAAAAGGAGCTACTAATACAGGGTGGCGCAATAGAACGTGCATTTATTAAGTATAGGTTAAAAGAACGTGCATTTATGAAGTATAGGCTAAAAAAATAAATACAAAACGAATAGTTGAAATAAAAGATAGGATGATTAGGTACTTAAATGTAGTTTATTTTTTAAGAATAACATCATCTAAATGACGGCCCTCTCGAAAACTGCACTCCTCTAATCGCGATCGCAGATTTGTGAAAACTCTTGTCAATAAATCTGGGATGATTGCTGCTATTTCTCCACGCATATTTTCCTTTAGTTGACTGATGTTCCTCGGATTGTTCATGTAGACTTTATGTTTGATTCTCGTCGTTCCAATAACGACAATTTTGTTGGTTTACGAACCCATTCAAATGGAAATGAGCCTCGTCAGAAAAAAGGATGTTGTCAAAAGTGGAAAATCGACTAAGCATTTCTTCAGCAAATGCCAACCTTGCTCCGAAGTCGGACTCTTTTAATTCCTGTGTTAACTGGAGCTTATAAGGATGCAGTTTAAGATCCAACTTCAAAATTCGCTGTAAACTTCGTCGCGAAAAAAGATGACGCAATATGCACGTTCTATTGCGCCACTCTGTAAAAAGCTGTAAGAAAATATTATGTGCATGCGGGTGAATTGAAATAAAACTTATCTTTCGGATCGAGACTCCAGACATGGTTGTTGATATTGTATTGTAAAAATTTTATTTTCAAAAGATGAGAAGCTTTATTCTCAGTAACATTTATCGTTTATTTCATCATTATTTATTTGGTCTTCTTTAGGTTTTTCTTTTCATACTCTTCACGAAGTGAAAAGTAAAGGGTTTTTGTTTTAGAGGTTTACAATTTTAAATTAAAAAAAAAAAATATATATTTTCAATATCAATTTTATGATATTAATGTTTAAATACGAATTTGGCCATGTGGCCGCCACGGCTGGCACGTACAAGACGCAATTTTCATACACTTTTCGCAAAATATTTCGTACATAACTCTTCGAATATTGATTTCCAGGTGTTCAATTGTCTCTGGTTTATCGGCGTAGGCAAGTGCCTTTACATAACCGCAAAAAAATCTTGGTGGCTAACTCACGTCTGTTCTTCGAGAAATTACTTGATTATTAAACTTCATTATTAAGTTTTTAATAATGAAAACACGTTGTTCTCTCATGTAGCGATCCATTTGAACTAATCGGAAGGTATCGGATAAAATGCCAAACCAAACTAAACAGAATTCAACTATCAGCAGTTAAATCGGTTTTCAAATAAAGCAGTGTTGGCAACTCAAAGTTGTGAACACAAAAAAAAACACACCTTTCATTATAAGTTTGTCACAGAAGGAGACATCGCGGACTCCATAAAGTATGTATGTAAGAATTGTATGTATTTATATAGTTTATTATTAATGTATATGTGTTTTGCTTAACTTATTATGTATAAGTGCTTTAAATATTCGGCTGCTGTCTCTTAACGTCGGCTTTTTCCGCTGCTTTCTGCTTATGTCTTTTCTGCTTGTTGCTTCACGACTGACTCGTTACTTCTTCTGCTGGTGGCCGATAGCTCTGTCGAGTATCGATATCAGCCGATCCGATGCTCCTAATCGATCACAAGATGACCCTTCCATGTTACACTCAGCCATTCTGATTTAGTCATCAGCCTCAGATTCTCACTGTCTACCACGTACCTCCAAGGTCTCATATTACCGCAACTTGTAGTGGTATGGTTTGACCCTTCCACACCGGCAGCTTTGTGTACTTCATACCCCTCGTTACTTGCCAACTTCCTTCCGGCGACGAACTGTGTGCGACGTATTGTACATTACCTTGTAGCCATACTCAATTTTTCGTATTCTGTCGAACTGCTTTTTGTATTTATCTTGAGCTTTCTGAATGTTGGTTTTTGCGCATTGCCGCATTTGTTGCGTTTCCTCGTCAAACTTGTCACACATCTCTTTTCCGATCAACTGCAATATCTCGTCTTCATGTACTCTTTAAAGTCGAATGATGTAAATTTTGGTCCTCGATCAATGATGATACGGACCGGATTACTAAAAACTTCACACCAACTCGCCAGATTCTCCAGTACCTCCTCACAGCTTGTTGCCTTTGTCGGATAAATACATACAAACTTCGTGAACCCGTCGCCCATAGCAAATTTATGCTTATACTACTTCGCAGTCGCGTCCATCGGTCTAAGATGATCCACATGCAACGTGTGCAATGGTTCTACTCCTTTTTCCACTTGGTGTAGGAATCCTTCCTTCTTTCCCAACTTTTTATTATGGATAATGCATTTAATGCAGTTGCTTAGGAGAGGTATCCAATAATGCTGCTGTATTGAGTGCATCGTTTTCTGTATGTCAAAGTGACCTATATTGTGAGCTTCTACTATAATTTCTCTTTCCATCTGTTTTGGTACCACCAACAAATCAGTACCCTCCACAGACTTAAACATCAGACCTCCTTTACATTTGAAATTCTCATATGGTCGGCTGATAAGAATTTCTAAAGTAGCTTTTACCATCGTATCGCTCTGCTGCATTTTCCTGATCCGAGCTGATAGTTCCATTGAAATCAACCTGACTTGTGGAGCAGCTGAGGCAGTCCACATGCTTTAAACGGTCTTCTTTTCTGTGCTCCACCTCAAAATCGTAGTCCTCCAGGTACAGGACCCACTGTGCAACTTCCCTTGGTACATCTTTTTTGCTCAAGGTCTGCTTGAAATATGAACAATCAGTCACTAGTGTAAACGGTATGCTCAGTATATACCGCCGAAACTTCTTACAGGCAAGGAAAATTGCTTTGGCCTCCTGAATATAACTGTGCTGACCTGCTTCTGCTTCTGTTGTTTTCTTGATCCAGAAATCATCTACTGACGCGTCAGTATGAATTTCCGTCTTTGCATATGTCTGATATATATGCAAGACAGGCTCTTCGACCAATACGTCCTTCAACAGCTGAAATGCTTGAAGTTCTGCGTGTCCCATTTCGAACTGCATTTCTTTGCGCAAAAGATTGGTCAGCGGTTTTGCTATTAGTGAGTTTCCGTCTGTTTGTCTGTATGTATGCAAACTAGTCCCTCAATTATTGAGCTAGAGATCTGAAGTATAGCACAAAGATTTCTTTTTACCATACGCAGTACATTTGTCGGAATCTGCCGAATCGGACTACTAGGGGTTACCACCCATACAAACCGAGATCCAAATGAAAGTTCTTATTGGAAAAACTTTTTTGGTTTTTGTACTAAAGATTCGAAATCGGGACACTATAAGTGTCTGACCCATATCCACCAACCTTTTAAATTTCAAGACCCTCGGACCACCAGCTGGGGCGTGAAGAATAGTATTTGGCATAGCCAAAGTTAGTCTATTTATACTTTTCACGCAGTGAATAGTATTATAAGTTTGTCATGAAGTTTGTAACACACAGAAGGAGACATCGGAGACTCCATAAAGTAAATATATTCTTGATCAGCGCGACGAGACGAGCCATGTCCATCTTCCTGTCTGTCTGTCCGTCTGTATGTATGCAAACTAGTGCCTCAATTTTTGAACTAGAGAGCTGAAGTAGAATACGAAGCTTTCATTTTACCATACGCAGTACATCTGTTGAATCAGCCATATCATACCACCAGGGGGTTACCCCCCATACCAACCATGATCCAAATTAAAGTTCTTATTAGAAAAACTTTTATGTTCTTTGTCCTATCAACTTAAAATTTGGACACTATAAGTGTCTGATCCATATCCGCCAACTTGTAAATTTCAGTACCCTCGGACCACTAAGAGGGACGTGAAGAGTATTACAATCTCGGCATAGCCAAAGTTAGGTTTTATAACCACTTTTCGTATTTCTCGGTTTTTATCGCTATCTTTTGTCTCAAAACTTCGTATTTTCTATTTTAAAATGTGATTGATTTGCTAAGCTTACAAAATAAATAAAATTTATTAAAAATAAATGGTTACAAGAAATATATTACTGTATGAACAAATATATACACATTTGAATTTACAAAAATAAAAAAAATTACATATAATAAAAACAATTTTTTTTTCTCCGATTTAAATCCAATTGGGAGGGTAAAGTAAAAATTAACTGAAAGGTAAAGTGAAAGGAAAGAAAACTAATAACCAAGATACTCGAAAGTAAATGCCCTGCAGAGGCTTTACTTAAAGTTGTAGAAATTCAATCAAACCATAAATGAATTTATTAGAAAATTATTGATAAAAGGAGCTACTAATACAGGGTGGCGCAATAGAACGTGCATTTATTAAGTATAGGTTAAAAGAACGTGCATTTATTAAGTATAGGCTAAAAAAATAAATACAAAACGAATAGTTGAAATAAAAGATAGGATGATTAGGTACTTAAATGTAGTTTATTTTTTAAGAATAACATCATCTAAATGACGGCCCTCTCGAAAACTGCACTCCTCTAATCCCGATCGCAGATTTGTGAAAACTCTTGTCAATAAATCTGGGATGATTGCTGCTATTTCTCCACGCATATTTTCCTTTAGTTGACTGATGTTCCTCGGATTGTTCATGTAGACTTTATGTTTGATTCTCGTCGTTCCAATAACGACAATTTTGTTGGTTTACGAACCCATTCAAATGGAAATGAGCCTCGTCAGAAAAAAGGATGTTGTCAAAAGTGGAAAATCGACTAAGCATTTCTTCAGCAAATGCCAACCTTGCTCCGAAGTCGGACTCTTTTAATTCCTGTGTTAACTGGAGCTTATAAGGATGCAGTTTAAGATCCAACTTCAAAATTCGCTGTAAACTTCGTCGCGAAAAAAGATGACGCAATATGCACGTTCTATTGCGCCACTCTGTAAAAAGCTGTAAGAAAATATTATGTGCATGCGGGTGAATTGAAATAAAACTTATCTTTCGGATCGAGACTCCAGACATGGTTGTTGATATTGTATTGTAAAAATTTTATTTTCAAAAGATGAGAAGCTTTATTCTCAGTAACATTTATCGTTTATTTCATCATTATTTATTTGGTCTTCTTTAGGTTTTTCTTTTCATACTCTTCACGAAGTGAAAAGTAAAGGGTTTTTGTTTTAGAGGTTTACAATTTTAAATTAAAAAAAAAAAAAATATATTTTCAATATCAATTTTATGATATTAATGTTTAAATACGAATTTGGCCATGTGGCCGCCACGGCTGGCACGTACAAGACGCAATTTTCATACACTTTTCGCAAAATATGTCGTACATAACTCTTCGAATATTGATTTCCAGGTGTTCAATTGTCTCTGGTTTATCGGCGTAGGCAAGTGCCTTTACATAACCGCAAAAAAATCTTGGTGGCTAACTCACGTCTGTTCTTCGAGAAATTACTTGATTATTAAACTTCATTATTAAGTTTTTAATAATGAAAACACGTTGTTCTCTCATGTAGCGATCCATTTGAACTAATCGGAAGGTATCGGATAAAATGCCAAACCAAACTAAACAGAATTCAACTATCAGCAGTTAAATCGGTTTTCAAATAAAGCAGTGTTGGCAACTCAAAGTTGTGAACACAAAAAAAAACACACCTTTCATTATAAGTTTGTCACAGAAGGAGACATCGCGGACTCCATGAAGTATGTATGTAAGAATTGTATGTATTTATATAGTTTATTATTAATGTATATGTGTTTTGCTTAACTTATTATGTATAAGTGTTTTAAATATTCGGCTGCTGTCTCTTAACGTCGGCTTTTTCCGCTGCTTTCTGCTTATGTCTTTTCTGCTTGTTGCTTCACGACTGACTCGTTACTTCTTCTGCTGGTGGCCGATAGCTCTGTCGAGTATCGATATCAGCCGATCCGATGCTCCTAATCGATCACAAGATGACCCTTCCATGTTACACTCAGCCATTCTGATTTAGTCATCAGCCTCAGATTCTCACTGTCTACCACGTACCTCCAAGGTCTCATATTACCGCAACTTGTAGTGGTATGGTTTGACCCTTCCACACCGGCAGCTTTGTGTACTTCATACCCCTCGTTACTTGCCAACTTCCTTCCGGCGACGAACTGTGTGCGACGTATTGTACATTACCTTGTAGCCATACTCAATTTTTCGTATTCTGTCGAACTGCTTTTTGTATTTATCTTGAGCTTTCTGAATGTTGGTTTTTGCGCATTGCCGCATTTGTTGCGTTTCCTCGTCAAACTTGTCACACATCTCTTTTCCGATCAACTGCAATATCTCGTCTTCATGTACTCTTTAAAGTCGAATGATGTAAATTTTGGTCCTCGATCAATGATGATACGGACCGGATTACTAAAAACTTCACACCAACTCGCCAGATTCTCCAGTACCTCCTCACAGCTTGTTGCCTTTGTCGGATAAATACATACAAACTTCGTGAACCCGTCGCCCATAGCAAATTTATGCTTATACTACTTCGCAGTGGCGTCCATCGGTCTAAGATGATCCACATGCAACGTGTGCAATGGTTCTACTCCTTTTTCCACTTGGTGTAGGAATCCTTCCTTCTTTCCCAACTTTTTATTATGGATAATGCATTTAATGCAGTTGCTTAGGAGAGGTATCCAATAATGCTGCTGTATTGAGTGCATCGTTTTCTGTATGTCAAAGTGACCTATATTGTGAGCTTCTACTATAATTTCTCTTTCCATCTGTTTTGGTACCACCAACAAATCAGTACCCTCCACAGACTTAAACATCAGACCTCCTTTACATTTGAAATTCTCATATGGTCGGCTGATAAGAATTTCTAAAGTAGCTTTTACCATCGTATCGCTCTGCTGCATTTTCCTGATCCGAGCTGATAGTTCCATTGAAATCAACCTGACTTGTGGAGCAGCTGAGGCAGTCCACATGCTTTAAACGGTCTTCTTTTCTGTGCTCCACCTCAAAATCGTAGTCCTCCAGGTACAGGACCCACTGTGCAACTTCCCTTGGTACATCTTTTTTGCTCAAGGTCTGCTTGAAATATGAACAATCAGTCACTAGTGTAAACGGTATGCCCAGTATATACCGCCGAAACTTCTTACAGGCAAGGAAAATTGCTTTGGCCTCCTGAATATAACTGTGCTGACCTGCTTCTGCTTCTGTTGTTTTCTTGCTCCAGAAACCATCTATTGACGCGTCAGTATGAATTTCCGTCTTTGCATCTGTCTGATATATATGCAAGACAGGCTCTTCGACCAATGCGTCCTTCAACAGCTGAAATGCTTGAAGTTCTGCGTGTCCCATTTCGAACTGCATTTCTTTGCGCAAAAGATTGGTCAGCGGTTTTGCTATTAGTGAGTATCCTTTCATAAACTTGCGGAAAAACCCAATTAATCCCAATATGGACTGCAAAGCTTTAATGTTTTTTGGCACTGGAAACTTTCTGATAGCTTTCGTTTTCTCCATTCCTGGTTTAATTTGCCCCGCTTCTACGATATGCACTAGAAAATGGATTTTCATCTGCAGGAAGTGGCACTTATTAAAATTTAACTTTAAACCATACTCCGCTACTTTATCAAAAACTTGCTTCATCTTTCTAGGCATTTTTCTGCTGTTACTGCGTTTACTATGATGTCACCCATGTACAAATCAACTATGTGTTCATTTATTCATTTTTGGAACACTTCATTGACAAAACGTATGAAGATCGCAGGTGAATTACGAAAGCCAAAAGGCGCTCTGTTGAACTATTTTTTGTGACTATCACTAATCGGCTAGCGAAATTTGAAGACGAATGCTGAATTACACCTGTGTCTAACCACTCATTGATTTGATCTTGAACTGCTGCGGATTCACTGATGGCGATACGGCTTGGTGCATACCGGAATGGTATGATATTTCCATCAGGCACAATTTTCAGCTCGATGGGGCACTCAGTTGTCTTCTTCATTGAACCATAATCCTCTAACATGGTTTGCACCACATCTTTGAACTGCGGGGGCATATCAATATCATTCTTTGCTTCAATAACGTTACATACGAGTATACTTATTTGATTTATTTCCATTGCATCTTCTGCGGCAGAGGGAGAAAATTCGTAGCCGGTCCGCGTCATCGTTGATTTGAATTTTGATACAAAATCATAGCCCAGCAAAGCTTCGCACACAATCTCATCATCGTCAACTACCAAAAACTTGTGGGTCACCTGCATGCTATCGATCCCCACCTCTGCACTGAACTGCCCAACTGGACGAGTAATAACCCGACCCACGCCTCTTAAGGTGGACGAACTGTTCTCTAACTGCGTACAGCCGATTTTCTTAACCATCGTTTTCCTTAGAATCGATACATCCGCTCCAGTGTCGACAAGTGCATTGACTGGCACTTTGTTAATTTTCAGATTTTTCAACCGTTTGACTTCGTACACCACATGCACAGCTGCGGAGGATGTGCACTATTTCTACATATTTTTATTCCAACGAAAACATTTGATTTCGGCTTTACACTCTCTGCGTAAATGATCTATTGATCCACAATTGAAGCAATGCTGCCTCTTTTCACCCTTACCATACGCATTCTTATTGTTGTTGTTATTTTTATTCTGCCGGACTTTTTTTTCTCCGAACTCGTTGCCTCATCACTTTCCAGTACATTTTCATATACTTCGTACCTGTCTCTCAACTTTTTAAAAGACGTGCATCCAAATAAACTATATTTAAAATCAGTTTTTATATATAAACCAGCAACAACATATCTGATCAAAGAATCTGTATTAATCACCCCACGCGCAGCAACACGTTTCATTTGCAATATGTATTCGTGGACACTTTCATCTTTTCGTTTTACCGTCGTACTCAGTTGTTTATGGATTTCAGCATTGCATACTCTTTTAAATTCGGTAATTAACTGATCGCGCAATGCGTCATACTCATATACTATCGTCGATTCCAGGAACAAAGCAGCTGTGTGCGCCATTTTTGCGCGAACCTGAACGTTTTTTTGTTTTTTGTTGAGTCCATAGGCATCGGCATTCTGTTCAAAATTTGTGAACCACTTCGTCACTTCCATATTTTCCCCATCAAATTCAGGAATAATTTTTACGAAATTTTCCACCACAAACTTTCTCTCATCCTTTACAACTTCATCCGCTAGGATTTTTAGTGTAAGTAACTGAACAAGATGCTGTAGCAATCCATTATTTTTGGCTGTCATGTTTGCATTCGTTTTTTCACTTTCACTTTCTAAAAATTGCGACGCAGTTTCTGGCAGCGTTTTTTCTGATATCGGCTGTTGTTGCTCATTATCCATATTCCCTTTCTTATTTTCGTTCTTCTTTTTTGACGTCTGCAAACGTGTAATACATGGTGTAAGAAAACAAGGCGACGCCAATTTGGCTTGTTACACTCTCAAAATTCTCTCACTCACAATTTTTAGTGAATAAGTATCATCAGTGTATTCAAACGCTGAAAAACACGCATTTAGTGTTGAATACAACGTGAACATGCATTGAAAATGTAAAAATTAGTGTTATGAAATCAATTTTTTGCGCTTTGATTGGAGAAATTGTGTTCAAAATAAAATTATTAAAAGGAAATTTAAATTGAAAATGCGGTGTAAATTGAATAAAATACTGAATTAAACAATAAAACAGTAAATTTTTTATTTTTCATATACTTTGCAAACACTTAAATATGCACATATGTTAATATGTAAACAATGAATATATGATAGTGTTGTGCAGCGTAAAAATTAAGAAATAAGGACCATTTGCTGAGAACGACACATAGCTGTAAAAAATTAGCGGCACCTTGTTTTCTTACACCATGCGTGTAATACGACTGTCTCGTTTTTCCTCTGGCGGCTTGCTACTGTCGGCTGATCTTGTCTTCACTTGCTGTTTCGCTCTCGCTGGCGTCGTCCGTCCTTTTGCGAGTGTTTGCTTTTCTTTTTCACTCATACGGTTTAATAAACGTTCACACACTTTTGTATTGGCGAAAATTACGCACTTTTCGATTTGACGCGGTTGAGCCCCCAAATGTAAGAATTGTATGTATTTATATAGTTTATTATTATTGTATATGTGTTTTGCTTAACTTATTTTGTATTTGTGTTTTAAATATTCGGCTGCTGTCTCTTTATGTCGGTTTTTTCCCGCTGCTGTCTGCTTATGTCTTTTCTGCTTGTTGCTTCACGACTGACTCGTTACTTCTTCTGCTGGTGGCCGATAGCTCTGTCGAGTATCGATATCATATATACGGCATGTGATAGAAAACACCGACATTTTTCATGTCGGGTGTTTTAAATTTCGTAAAAAAAAAAACCTGGGTATGATAGAAAACGCGACGATTTCATTTTTCGAAAATTGATGTTCGAATAAACTGGTTATTGAATATTGGTTATTTTTATATTCAGCATTGGTTGGTTGTACTTGTTTCGTATTTTAACTTAATAGAAAAATTAGGCGATTTCAAAAACGTCAAAACAGTTTCCATCACACCGTGAAATGGAATTGGGCTGGAATTGAGACGAAAGCGGTTTCCAGCACACACCGGATATTTTTGATCAGCTCGACGAGACGAGTTGATCTAGCTATGTCCGTCTGTCTGTCTGTTTGTATGGAAATTGAATTTGAAATTTTGCACGGTGCTTTCGTTTCAAAATACACAGTAAATTTGTCGGAATCAGCCGAATGCGACCACTGGTACCCCCCATACAAACCTGGATCCAAATTCAAGTTCTTATTAGAAAAACGTTTTTGTTTTTTATACTATCGACGTGAAATTTGGACACTAAGTGTTTGACTTTCAAGACTCTCGGAATACTAGAAGGGGTGTGAAGAGTATTA
Source organism: Amiota mariae (assembly GCA_035041805.1). NCBI lineage: Eukaryota > Metazoa > Arthropoda > Insecta > Diptera > Drosophilidae > Amiota > Amiota mariae. The sequence goes on from JAWNKV010000436.1 coordinate 69,625, forward strand.
CAACTTTGGCATAGCCAAAGTTAGTCTTTTTTTATATTTTTTTGTTTTAAAGTCTTTGTCGGTGAAGCACACAGATCTAGACTAGAAAAGAAGACCAAACAGCACCAGTTTTCAACAGCTGACTGCGACTGATTTTCAACAGGCCAGTATAGATAGCTGTAATAACATTAAGCAGACAATGATAATCTGGCGAAACAGTTATTTGAAACTCGTCTAAAAGAAAGAAGACCACAACATATTATGTTTGTTAAAGTATCTACACACTGGCCATCATAGCTAAGAGTCCCAAAGTTCGGATATTTTTGACTTCAATTTTGAGTAGAACTGCACTTATTGCTGTTGCGGATGAACTGTATAGTAGACTTTTTGAAAATTTATCCAAACGTCAGAACTGGAAATAATGGACGCCGAACCCAGTACAAAACGAACCCGACTGCTCATTTCAAAGTCAAATGAAACAGCCAATCAAAAATTCGGAAAAAAATCAAGGCAACATTAAAAAATCAGTCAAGTGTGAGTCGGACTCGCACACGGAGGGTTCCGTACCATCGTACAAGAGCTTTTGCTTAAAATATGAAATTATGTGCACATTTAACAGCCTAAAAGTATACTACAGTTAACAGCTTAAAAGTATACAAAAAAAAAAAAAATAAAAATTGTGTTAAACAAAAGATTAAATTAAAGAACAATGCTTTTAAAAATGTGTATTTTTAATATTTGTCGTTCTACACACAAGTGAATTACACACTCTGTGAAAATTTCAACTCTCTACCCATTACGGTTAATGAGATAGAGCCGGAGTCGGACGGTCAACGTAAGCTTAGTAATGGTCCCGTTAGCTCCCTATGGGTACGGAACCATAAAAAGGATCCGCAGTTCTTTGTAACAACCGGAAAACGCACAGAAATTTTATAGTGCTTTAAACATAATAAAACCGACATCTGGTGGCTTTGTTACAAAAATCAAAAATAGATTGTCGGACGAAGCTGTTAACGCTCTCTTCTTTTTTGAAAAGCCTATTTTATTAAATCAGCAAAGCAGCCTAATTGATAGTTCATTATATTATTTTTATGACTGATGAATAGAGACTAGGTGATGATTATTAATGATTGTTTTATTATAACTAAGTAGCGTACCCGACCCTGCTTCTCACGGGTTGTTTCCTTGCTTAGCATCACTAATTCTCTCTGTTGCACTTTGAGTATCAACTAAGAATACAGTTTGAGTATTAAAGTGATATTTTAGTTTTTAATATTTTTGTAGTATACTTTTAGGGGTTGGGTGTTGGTTGAATATCCCAGATCTCGGGAACGGGGACACATATCGGAACCAAAACTATCAATGTGCAAGCCGGGAACCAGCCATTACATTCACAATCTCAGTGCGCATTTTTATATATCAGATAAGTTTGTTTTCTAATTATAAGATTTTACTACCAATAACTGAATATTTATAAGATTAAAACATTAGAATTATTTAGTTTTGATTTCATGTTAAATAGTTGTTGATTTTTCGTAAATTGTTTATTTTATTGATACATCTCCCCAAAAATGAACTCGTTCCTAATTTTATTCTAAAAGTCTAGAAGTTTCTGGATATCCCGGGACTTTGATCGTGGAGTGTCCCCTACCCGTATGTAGACGCCATGGTCTGTTCAATCCTTTTTAGGGTTCCGTACCTATAGGGAGCTAACCGGACCCTATTACTAAGCTTACGATGTCCGTCCGTCCACCCTTCCGTCTCCTGCTCTCTCTCATGAACCGTAATAGGTAGAGAGTTGAAATTTTCACAGAGTGTGTAATTCACTTGTGTATAGAACGACAAATACTAAAATACACATTTTTAGAAGCATTCTTCCTTAATTTAACCTTTTGTTAAACAAATTTTTTTTTTTTAAAGTATACTTTTAAACTGTTATTAGTAGTATACTTTTAGGCTGTTAAATATGCACATAATTTAATATTTTAATATGTTGCATATTTCACTTTTGCGACAAAAACAAAAGTAAATTGGTGTACGGAATGCGTTTGCAAAGACTGGTGTATATATAAGTTTTAATTAACATGTAATTTTTTCTTCACTTTCGCAATTAGCTTCTAGTCTCTTACTAGTCCTCTTTAATTAGGTAAGATTTAAATGTTAATGATACTTAAATTTGTTGTAATATAAAGGTAAGCTAGGATTAAGAAATTGTTTAAATTTCTTATTAATATTTGATTAAACTTCAATTATTTTTATTTACAATTGAAGTTAGCTATTAAAGGATACAAATAATAAAATACAATACTTAGTTATTTTAAGGTTTAAAGTTAAAATTGAATGTGTCTGACAGCTTCGAAATACTTAGTTGGACTGCAAGTTTTATAAGTTTTATGGTCCTCATAAAGCGAAAAGCGAACAGAGATATCCAAGGAGTGATAGCAAGCTACTTTTGCCTCGAAATGAAAACTAAAACAAAGAATTTTCTATAGTTTTTTAATTTTTTTTTGATGTTACTATTGCAGAAGAGAAAATGTAGGAGTAAATGACATCAAGTGGCTTGAGTTGGAAGTGAATACAAACAGTTGAAAGTCGAGTGCAACTAATGAAATGCAGAAAACTTATACTATGCACCAGTAAAAGTAGTGGAATCTGTAGAAGTGGTAGAAGTAGCAGCTGTTGCTGCTGCCACAATCAGTGATCTTTTCGACGTGTTGGCGACACCTGTTTTTTTTTTTTTTTTTTAGGTTTTTATAAAATATTAATGTTTTTTCATTTTTTTTTTTAAGTGGAAGTTACTAAAGACTTAAGAAGTAAGTGGCCGAAAAAAAGAAATAATAACAACAATGACAATGATGAGAAAAATAACAGCAACACAGTCAGTTGGCACATTGCCACAAATTGAAACTAAAGTGAATGCTGAGAGTCAATAAAATATATGATGATGATGAAACTCTTACTTTTAATAAATATATTGTAATAGACCAATATATTGTAATAGACCAATATATAAATATATTTTATTTTAAGTAGATTTAAATAACATATGTAGATGATTACTGACTTGTATTGTGGTCTAATTGACACAACAAAAAATGATAAGTTTTATATTAATTACACTATGTATAGCCACAAGTAAGTGAATAATTCTTGTGTTTCCAAAGTGACCATGGCTCGACAGAAGATGGTGTTTGACATAGGCTTGCTTTTCAATATGAAGAGCGGCGCCGGTGTTTCTTCCTAAAAGTATAATGTAAAAATTTCAATTAGTCATTTAAAGATTTTTTTTTTTTTTATGTCTTTTAAGTTTAAATAACAAAATAAAATATAAAATTATATAATAAAGTAAATCATTGTGCTTCAAAGAGATCCAATACACAAAAAATGAGCGTTGTGCAAAGAGAACTAATGAGCAAAAAGGACAAGTGAGTAAAGAGACCAACCCAACAAAATGAACAACTAAGCAAGGAACAAGTGAGCAAGGAACAAGTGAGCAAGGAGAGCAAGGAAAATAACAGAGCAAAAAGAACAAGTGAACCAAAAAGAACAATAAGAAAGAATATGTTCATACGTGTGACGTAACATGTAGATAACGCCTAAGTACGTATGAAAGAGACACATACCCCGTTTATGTGACAATTAAGTATATGTTTCTTCGTTCGAACTAAGTAAGAACGCATGCATAAAACACTAAGCGATTTGTGGAAGCTCGGATTGTTAAAGCGGTGTTATGAACAACAACAATAAACGACTTCACTTTCAAAGAATAAAAAGTTGAAAACAACATATAGTATTACACTATTTTTGAACTCGCAGAAGTATTTTGATGCATATCTGCAACAAACCGAAAATCTCAATTTACGCATATTAAACGACAACAATCACAAACACTCCATTACATATGAATGAATGATCGTATTGTAATTAAATATTTGTTTCTTTTTGGAAAAATACTCACGAGAAAATATTAACAATTTAATCAAAATTCACAAATCATGAAATTGTCGGGAAAAGCAATCATACTAGATGTGAAAAAGAAAAATGCTTTCAGCGTTGCCAGCACAAAAATTAAGAAAACTTGCGATGCAGAACTACATCAAACAAATAACTGCCACTTTTTGAAAATAATTTGCGAAATAATAGATTTCAAACGATATGATGCAGATGTGCATCATCGCCATACGAAGGGCTAACATGTAAAGTTATTATACTCTTCACGTTAGTATTATAAGTTTGTCATGAAGTTTGTAACACACAGAATGAGATATCGCAGACCACATAAAGTATATATATTTGTGATCAGCTCGATGAGCCGAGTTGATTTAGCCATGTTCGCATTCCTAGTCCTTCAGTTTTTGAGCTAGAGAGCTAAAATTTTGTACATCGGTTACTTTTTACCAAACGCCGGTCAAGTTCGTGAAACAACCGAATCGGACCAATAGGGGGGTACCTCCCATACAAACCCCCTTTTAAATTAATGTTCTTATTAGACAACGTTTTTGGGTTTTTGACGTATCGAACTGAAATTTGGACACTATAAGTTTCTGGTCCATATCCACCAACCATATAAATTTCATGATCCTCGGACTACTAGGAGGGGTACCCCCTATACAAACCGGGATCCAAATGAAAGTTCTTATTAAAAACACTTTTTTGTTTTTTGTACTATCGACAAACAATTTGGGCACTATAAATGTCTAACCGATAGACACCAACCTTATAAATTTCAAGACCCTCGGACCACTCGCTGGGGTGTGAAGAGTATTACAACTTCGGCATAGCCAAAGTTAGTCTTTTTTAGGGTTCCGTAACGGGACCCTATTACTAAGCTTACGATGTCCGCCCGTCTCCTGCTCTATCTACCGTAATAGGAAGAAAGTTGAAATTTTCACAGAGTGTATAATTCACTTGGCTGTAGAACAACAAATACTAAGAAGCATTCTTCTTTAATTTAACATTTTGCTTAAAATTTTGTTTTTTTTTTAGTATACTTTAAGCTGTTAATGTTAGTATACTTTTAGGCTATTAAATATAAACATAATTTTATATTTTAAGCAAAAAATCTTTTATGATGGTACGGAACCCTCTGTGTGCGCGTCCGACTCATACTTGGCTGATTTTTTTTGTTTTCATTTGAGTTCATTCATTTCTGCATCCAACTGAGCAATTTCATCAAAACATTAAAAGAAATCATTTATCGTGAAATCTTCAGGATTTTCATTCTTCATGATAGGAATTTCATCTGAATTATTATGATAATTTATTTATTTATTAGTGAGGTAACAGAGCAATATAAAATTACACATTACCTAAAATAGTGATAGTTAGAAACTAATTAAATTAGATGGTATATACGGTTACTTGATTTTAAAAAAAGTTATTATTCGCGATATATTAATAGGAGATGGTTCAGAAAAGAGATGGTACAGAAAGGAGTTGTATCGGATTGGGATGTAGATGATTGTGTCTTTGTATCCGAAATGAAGGGCATTCAAGGAGAATATGGGATGTAGTTAGGATAACATTGCATGCTTGACAGATTGGTGGGGAAGATTTGTTGAGGATGTGGCTTTTGGTAATACCGGTGTGCCCCAGCCGAAGTCGTAGAAATTTGATGATATCGAGTCGAGAAAGATTACACTATAAGATACTCCTGTACTAGACTTGGATCCATCAGTGTATAAGAATTTGTAAGAGGTGTAAGAATGTTTAAGTTCGATAAATTTTGTTTTGTAAATTTCAGGTGGGTTTCTTTTTATTGGAGGAACGGTGCGAAAGGCATAAGAAGAGTTGTTGAAAAGCAAGTGGGGTAAACTTTGGTTAGGTGTATTGGTAGGGACAAAGTGTACTCGTATGTTGAACTTTTTACAAATTTGCATTAGGTTATATAAAATTTAAGGGACTTTGGGTTGCTTTTTTGACTTAATGATATAACAATTTTAAAGAGTTTGCCAGTTTGAAGGGCAATTCTTGTTTCTATTGGCATTAATTTAGCTTCGTAAAGGAGGTTGTTGATTGATAGCAAGTCGAAGTGCAGAGTGGTAAAAAAAAATCTGTTTTGGACATTATTATGGAGTTAATAACATAAATAATGGAGACGGAGTTGGAATTAAATTTGGTACTGGATAGACATATAATTATGTTGAGTCGTTTGGCTAATGCAAGTGTAAGATTTTCGATGTGTTTATTCTATCTGTAGTTGTGAGTGATCGTGATACCTAGAATTTTTAATGTGGTTACGGAAAATAATGAACATGTCTGATATAAGCTGGAATTGACATGGCTTCTTACGGCAAATATACAGGTGTTTACATTTGGGAATCGACAAAGAGGAGCCCGTATAATTGCACCAGAACATAATGTCAGTAAGAAGTTGGTTTATGTTTAATTTTTGTGAATTTTTATTGTCCTGTTGAGCATATTGTATGCTATTAAAAAAAGAATAACTGATAGGGGTGAGCCTTGTGGTACGCCATTTTCTAGGGAAAGAGGGGTGGAACGACAATGGCCAGTTTGGACAATAATTTTTATGTTGGTGAGAAAATTAGTTACATATTTGAGCATTTTTGGTCCTATATTCCAAATTTTGAGCTCATCTTATATGGAGTGTATACTCACCCTGTCAAAAGCTTTAGAAAAATCTAGGGAGAGAATTGAAAGGTGATTTTTGGTAAAAAAAAGATTTGAAGCAATCTGATCTGATCCAGATTAGCTAGAGTTTCATACACCGATTTGCGTTATTGGAATCCCTTTTGTCTGTTGTCAAGCCACCATAGACGAATTGCTAAGATATTGTCCAACAGTTTAGAGATGCAAGTCTTGTCAGAGTTGGGCTTAGCTATAGGTATTGGTGATTTTGAATTGTTCAGGAATGAAATTTTAATAAATGCTATTGAATAATTTGAGAAGGCAAGATTTGAGAGGAGTCAATAAGTGTTTGATCATGGGGTAGTTTATTTTATCTAGATCAAAGGTTTTTCCTTTTAGTTTACTTTGAGCAATTTGAAGTTTAATTAGGGATATGGGTTTATGTAAGTGTACAGCTGATGCTGATGGAGAGTATGTAATGATGGAGTTAGAAACATACTTGTGGGTACGAAAAGTTGTTGAGAAGTTGTTGTCTGATGATGTTTTAGACCATTGTTTGCAGAGTGTTTGGGAGATTATTAGTATTATTTTGTCTATATAAGCTGTTTCTTTATTTTTTCAACATTGTCCTCTTTTAGAAAGATACACTTCTCCCAACGTTCCTGCCATTTTTTTAAACCCTCCAAAAAATAGGATTTGTCGAACTCTCCAAAATATGTCTCTGTCTGGGCAATGACTTCCTCGTTTGAGCTAAATTTTTTCCCGCGAGCCATTTCTTCATGTTAGGGAACAAGAAGAAGTCGCAGGGATCCAGATCGACTGAAAACGGGGGTGCGGTAGCAATTCATAACGCAATTCATGCAGTTTGGCTGCGACAACTCCGTACAAATGTGTTGGTGCGTTATCGTGGTGGAACAACGCCTTCTTTTTCGCCAAATGCGGCGTGTCTCCTTCAATTTTTTGTCGAAGCGGTCCAATAACTCACTGTAGTATTGTCCAGTGATCGTTCTTTCTTTTTCTAAAAAATCCATGAGGATGACGCCGTTCACATCCCAAAAAATCGTCGCCATGACCTTTCCGGCCGATGGGACCGTCTTCGCCTTCTTTGGAGCAGATTCACCGGGAGAAATCCATTGTTTTGATTGTTGCTCAGTTTCTGGTGTGTAATGATGAGTCCAGGTTTCATCAACGGTTACAACTCGACACAAAAAGTCCTTCGGATTTCTCTTAAATTGCTGCAAAACTGCTTCGAAGTTGACAACCGCATCCGCTTGTTCTCCACCGTGAGTAATCGAGGCACCCTTTGGGCCGACAATTTTTACATCATATTTTTCCATCTTAGCGAAAATCACGAAACACGTCTTACTCGAATGGCTGCCAAAACAAAACTAACCGTCTGAAAACTAACAGTCTGAAATTTGTTTTTCCGTCGTTTTATAGATGGCAGTACACGACGATAACACCAACTTTCCTCAGGAACGCCCTCTGTCGTCATACTCGGGTACTTATTGAAATGCCCTCATATTGCTGCTAGTTGATTTCATAGAGTTGTATTTATCTGTGAGTTGTTCAAAAAGATGCCAGTTAGTTTTTGATGTAAGGAAGTTTGGGCTGGATTGATATGAGTTGGAGCAGTGATTTTGGAAGATGGGAAAGTGGTCACTGCCATGATGGTATGGGTTGATGACCCATTTGGAATCTAGTGCCAGTGAGGGAGACGCAAGAGAGAGATCGACATGTGTAAATGTTATTAATGTATGGAGCGGGGAATGGTTAACAAATCTAAAGACAGTATTGCCTTTGGTGTTATTGTTACGGGATCCCCAGCTGTTGTGCCAGCTATTGAAGCCTCCGGTTATTAGTGAAGGTTGTTTTAAGTTTGAAAACATATTATGGAAGTTGCGTAGGGAGATATTTTGGGGTTATGTTATTTTATTAGTTGTTACAACTGGATGTAGTTGTTTAAGTAACCGTTAAGGTTCCATTGCAGTGTATTTAGTATTGCGAAAGATTAAATACTTAAAAAAAATTTAATGATTGTTCTGGTTGTTAGCCAGTTGCATTTACAAAAGAAAGTGGAGCCCTCTTGGTCAATCATCATATTTACAGGAGGGCTCCGGAAGTTTTAGAGGCATCAGTGGGGACCGATGTCTCAAGGGCACACAAACTCCACAATGGAGTGCATGTCCCCAAACTAACCCAAAACCCCACCGACGCGCAAAGAGATAGGGTAAGAGAAAGTTGTCGTTTTGTATATTTGTGAGGCTTAAATTGTTTTTTTTTTGTATGTGTAGGTTGTTCTTATTCTTGGTTTAGTTATTAGTTTGGGTTTGATATTAATTTTTTTTTTTCTTAATCTACTGATAGTTGTAAGTGGTTTAGAGGTGTCATCAGCATCACTGAAGGAGTCGAAGTCTATATCAGTGTGGTCGTACGAGGTTATATTCTTGGGTTTTGTTTCTTGTTTTGCAGTTGTATCGGAGATTATAGTTGCTGGTGTGTTAGTGTTAGTGTTGACGATTCTTGAGGTTGATTTAATGATTTTTGTGGTGAGTTGTTTAAAATTTTGGAGTATTGTGTATGTTGATGAGTATGACGAGTGTGGTAAATAGTGAGGGCAGCTTATTGGTCTACATTTTGAGTTACTTTGATAGCTGTTATTCCTTGTTGTTTGGTAAAAGTTGGGCATTTTTTATCAAGTGAGCTGTGATTATCTCTTTGTGATTCCGGTAAGTTTTTGCAATTTATGTTTGGTTTTTCTGGCAACTTTTATTTTCGGTGGTGTGAAGTTCTTCGGAGCAATTTGGGCATATTTTGTTACTTTTGCAGATTGAGGTGGGATGTTCAAAGCGGAAACAGTTCTTTCACCTTAATAGAAGTGGGATGTAAGAGCGGACATGTACCCTTTCGTATCCAATAATTACTTTGTCGGGCATTGAGTGAGATGGAAAAGTGAGAATGATTAGCCCGTTTTCTTTTAAAGTATTATCGTACTTCTTCTTGATTTTATATATTTCCGTAATGCTTTTCGATTTTAGTCCCTCTAGAATAACATCATTCGGATTGTTGCGAAGTTCATTGGAGTAGATTACATCTTTTGTATAATTGATATTTTACCAAATTGACTCAATTTTGAAACTTGTAAGGTTTAGCTCCATTTTTAGTTTTAATAAGAAGACTGCTCTAGTCTTTTTTAATAAGGAAGGGTGATGTATTCTCCAAACTGTTATTATCAGTCCTATTTATTACGAGAAATTTACCTGCATTGCATGTCGCTGGATTAAACCAGTCTGGCGGTTTGTTTATTGTTGTTGTTGTTCTTCTAAGTTTAATACTTGTTGTTATAGTTTTCAGTTTTTTCTTTTTTTTTTGTTTTTTACTACACGATGTTGTTGTCAAGCGAAATTGGTTTTTATTTTATTGTGATATAGGTTATGTTAGACAGGCCGCTCGCTCCACACGCGAGTTCACCCAGAAGCTTTACGGCCGATTGTGATACCTGATTATGGCATGTTGATTAGGGAAAAAACGGGTGCGGGCTAAGGTTGGGACATGGGTTAAGAAATGGGGTTGAACATCTGGTATTTGGTACTAGAGGTCTCCCTTAGCTTCTAAAACCAACCTGAGGAGTCCACGAACAGAGCTAGGTCTCCTAGTAGCACCTTTTCCAAAATGCCCAATTAACCAAAAAACGGTTTTCCGAGAATACGGGTACGTCTTTTAAGAAGGGTAGGGCAGTCACATAGGAGATGTTCTTCTTCATCTTTACAACTAAGACAGAAGTCTTGGTATGGAACACGCATCCTTTGGGTCATCAGCCCAATGGCGCAGTGCCCTGATTCTTACGAAAGTAAAGGAGCTCGGAAGTCCGTTTAGATTGGGAACTAGGCCAGAATGTCCTAGCAATAGTACATCCAGGCTTATTCGCCCACATACTGTCTGCTAACTCCATGATACTTGCCCCAGTTTCGAAAGAATGTCTTGGATCGGTCTATGAATGTCAGCTACCGATAATAACTATGCGTTGCCGATCCTCTAATGGCACACTTATCTGCCATCTCGTTACCTGTAAGGCCACAATGACCAGGCACCCGAATTAGTGTAATTGAGTACTTCCGAACCTGGTTAAGAGCCACCACCATTCTACTAATAGCTTTGCTCTTAATACTAAGAGCCGTCAGAGCTTTGATAGCACCCTGGCTATCAACATAGACCGATTTGTTTCTCGGGGCTCCCCACCCAGTGTCTATCACCTTTTTTGTATAATTGCGGTGATATGACTACTTTTTGTTTATTTTCCAACTACCATCATTGCAGCCTTCATTGAGGTTAATGTGTAACACATTTTTACTTATTTTTATTTTTTGAGGTCAGTCAGGCTAATCAATCAGTCAGTCTATTTTTAGTTGACTCAAGTATTATTATCTTCAGGTACAATTTTTTTTTTCAGTTGTTGTTTAGTAAACTTTTGCTTGGCTCCATTGGAAAAGTTCAATGATAAGTTGCAGGCAATTTAAATAAACATTTTTGTATAAAAATGTTTCTTTCATGCAGGAATGCGCTAGATCTCGATAGAAATACGAACAAAAATTTATAAATCTCAATGAAATAAATATATAAATATCCCTTATTGAATCTTATAGTGTAGTTAGACTGAAGAAAATTGTTTTTTTTTCTGAAATAGTTTAAAAACCTGTTTATTTTTACAAAAACCATAGGGAAAAGTGACTTAATTGAGGGTTGTTGTTGTAAAAATCGAAGAAGCTTTTAAACTGTTAAAAAAATAAACTACTTTTTACTTCTTTGGGGTTATGCAAGTTCACTTGCCTACGCCGATAAACCAGAGACAATTGAACACCTGGAAATCAACATTCGAAGAGTTATTGGCGAAATACGGCGGCAAATGCTGCGAAAAGTGTGTGAACATTGGACTTAAAGATTGCGCATTCTACGCGCCAGCCGTGGCGGTCACATGGGCGAAATCATATTTAAACATTAATGTCATAAAATTATCTATCCAATAAAGCCAGTTTAATTGATATTAAAAAAATATTGTTCTTTGTTTTTTTTTTAATTTAAAGTTCTAAACCTCTAAAAAAACACCCTATAATTATATTTTTAAATTTTAATAAAATAAGTAGCAGGAATGAAAAAGTAAGCTGCAATAATTATTTTCATACATAACAACAATTCGCAATTGCTCTTAATGTTGTATTTTTTACACAATTTCCATTTTAATTTCTAATTTAATTTAATTTAATTTTAGCGTACTAGCTTGCGCAATTTAAATTTTGTTTCTAAATGTGTGTTATTATGGTATTATTAGTTCTTACAATACAAAATCTTGTCCAAGTAGTTTTTACACAATGAATAACCTTCTCTTCTATAAAACCATTCTCAAGCCAATGGATGGACTTATGGCATTGAATTCTGATGTACAATTTGAAGTTTTCAGTCCAAGCTTTTAAAAAGACTTGTCAACCAGGCATGCCAGCTTAGGAAGTATTTTCAAAAGACAGAATCGGAAAAACCGCAATTATATTTGAAATATTAAATAATTTATAAATAAAGCATATTACAAAACGCAAATTGGTTTGTTTTTAAAGGTTTTTCCCAGTAATTGTGACTATTTATAATTTTTTTTTAATCTTACTTTTGCTGCCTGTAATACAGGTATCCTCCTCCAAACGACCTAGACCCGTTTCTTCTCCACCTTCGTCGAACACCTTTATGGACAAAAACGGGAATATTGCCAACAATGCCTCTCAGCGGTCAAGACCTGATAATTCGAGCAATGGTGCCGTCAATGGTGGTATACCCCTACCTCAATTGTACCTTTACCCGACGAATCCAACCAGGCCTCTTCTTCATGATTATTACCTGTGGCAACCCTAGAACCTATATCAATATCGCCATCTTTGAATGTGGATTCACCACCTATCTTGTCGGTAGTGGCCCCTCGGAAACATATTTTCCTAACAAGACTGCCTTATGATCCGTGACTCTTTTATCGTGCTAGGTGATTTTAATCTCCCATTCATAATTTAAGGTTTTGTTACATCTTCTTTGTTGGATTGCATCTTATTTGAGAAATAGGGTTCAACGAGTGTTACTGAAGTGCACTCTTTCTGGCCCAGTCTTTGTCGCTTCTGGTGTTCCTCAAGGACACGATCTAAGCCCATTATTGTTGAACCTTTTTGTAAATGATCTCCCTTTCTCCATCTCACATTCTCGCGTGTTCATGTACGCTGATGATGTAAAATTGTGCCTTTTATTTTTCATCTCATCTTGTAAGTTCATAACCATCGGTGTAAACCTAATTTGTTTACCTACATGATTGGAAACGTCCAACTTGAGTAAGTCTCAACATTTAATGACCTCGGTGTCCTGTTTGATCCCAAGCTGTGCTTTATATCTCTTCTATTGAAAATAATGCGAAGGGTGTTTTTGGCTTATACCACAAAGACTCTTTTTATATCTCTTGTGCGTCCACTCTTCGAGTATTGCTCACGCTTTTGGTCACCATAATATACTAGTATAAATAATCAAGATCGAATTGAGTCTGTACAGAAACAATTCCTTCTGTTTATCCTTCGTGGCCTAAACTGGAATCCTAATTCACGTTTGCCATCTTACTCTGATAGATTCCTGAAAAGCATTATAGTTTATGTTCACTTCAATTTATATTTTTTAGTGTTAATTGTAAATTTTTTTTTGTTTTAAGCTAACAGTTTTTTGTCAATGTTATGAATAAATGAAAAAATAAAGAAATAGTAGATGGCAAGCGAAACTGCTTTTTTGTTGTTGTTGTTGTTGTTGTATAATGCGAGTTGGGTGAGTCGTGGAAAGAGTGTGAGAGAGTTATTAAGGGGAGTTATAAAGTCAACATCAGCGCATCAGCAGACGGACATGCAAATGCATACATACATACAAAAGATGTTCCAATCCAAGTCTGCGTAGCCCTCAGTCTAAAGGGCGAAAAGATCAAGAGACTAAACGCGAATCCTTAAAAGAGCTTGGTTGCAGGAAAACGGAGTTGGTCGCAATGTTGGACAATGGTAAAAGAAGATCGGTCCATCAGCCTATGATGAACACAATTAATAGTATTAGCCGACTCTATATCTTGGCAATGTAGGAGATATCTGATGACTGCACAATCGCTCCAGTGGGGAATGCGAAGGAGATGTTCATGGAGACAATGCCAGGGTTCATGCAGACAACGCCAGGGAACAATAATATGCAGATATTCTGAAAAGAATGAAAGCTGACCCGAATTGCAGTGACCTTACAGAGTCAGTACGCAGAATTCGCAGAATACAAAAAGGTGATCTTCTGCTGGAACTGAATTCAAAAGGATCGAAAACAGATGAATTGAGAACAATTCTAGGGCAGGAGGCGTCGGTCAGTTCTCTAACCCAAAAAAGGCTATAGAGGTCAGGGACATTGACGAAGTTACCACTAGGGAAGAGAGAATACAGCTGAAGAGGTGTTTCAAGTGCCTAGAGTACGCCCATGTTTCCTGGGTCGTGTAAGAACGAGGACAGATCAAAATGCTGCATAAGCTGTGGCATGGAAGGGTTCATCATCAGAAACTGTAGCAGGGACCCAAGATGTTTGCTTTGTGCGAAGAAATTTCCGACAATGGTGAACCATATGGCGGAATGGAAAACCTGCCCGGTATTTAAGGAAGCACTTAAAGCCAGAAGGATATGAAGATAATTCACATCAATTTGAATCATTGTCAAGTAGCGCAGGATCTTTTGCAATGAATTATACTTGAAGAAAGAGCAGATGTAATTCTGGTAAGTGAGCCGTACACAAAGTGCAATGAGTCAGTTTGGTTGGATGATGGAACTTTAGAATGGGGGCATCCACTTCTTTAGTTGTCATGCGCGCCCAAGAATGACAACTGCGAAATATGAGCATTTTCTTCATGAACTAGTAACGGAAGCATGAGATAAGTCGCCTGTGATAATCGCTGGTGACTACAATGCGTGGTTAACGGATTGGGGAAGCAGATATACCAACATTAGGGGGCAAATAATCAGTTATAAACATAACCTTTGCAGGTTGCAGCATGGTGGCAAGAGTGGAATAGATAGTCAGCGAAGCGTTCACTCATAGCTATCCTTGTTAGCGTAAAACGACGCAGTAGAGCCGAGCCACTACCTATAACTGGGCATAGTTGGAGAAACTCGCTTTTTGACAAGGAAACGTTCCTGGAACTATTCCGAACTCAGGAGCTTGGTGTGGGCTCTTCCGATCATTTGGCAGGAAGACTGGCTAGCAAGATGTCCCTAGCCTGTGATGCCGAGATGCCTAAAAGAATCTAAGTTAGACGTAGGACAGCATATTACTGGTGGAATAGCGAATTAGGCTAGTTAGATCGGCCTTTCTTTATGCACGTCGACTCATGAAGCGTTCCAGAAACAGTGGACATTTTCAACAGCGACAAGGTGAATTCAGAACTGCCAGGCTGGCTTTCGAAAAGGCAGTCAAACAGAGTAAGCGAGTATGCATTAGGAAGCTTCTCGAGGAATCCAACATAAGCCCTTAGGGCAAGGCTTACAGAATCGTTATGTTGAGAGTGAAGGGTTGTAGAGTACCACAACCCACTTGCCCAGTAATGCTAAAATAGTAAGAACACTCTTCCCAGCGGCAACCACAGTAGTATCAGTAATGCCAGAGCAACGTCTCCCGGAAAGTATTTCTGATGTATGTGCTGAAGAATTATACCGGCTACCGCTATGGTACAGGAAAAGAAGACTCCGGGTCCTGATGGAGTGCCGAATAAAGCTCTTACTGTAGCTATCACCAATATTCCTGAGATCTTCTTGAAAGTCTTCAGCCAGTGGCTTCATGAAGGAGTTTTTCCAGGAAGATGGCGACATCAAAAATTTGTTCTAATACCCAAACCTGGCAAACCAACCAATGATGCGTCGTCATATATACCAATATGTTTGCTTGATACTGTGGGAAAAATATTGGAAGGGGTTATGTGCAATAGATTGGAGAAAAGTGTCAATGAGGCACTCTCTCTGAAATCTAGTTTTTAAGGGTCGATCGACAGTGGACGCGATTTAAGGTGAAAGGTAGCTCTAATGCGATAAGAAGTTCTGCACAATAGTAACCCTGGCCATAAAAACGCGTTTAACTCATTTAACTGGTTGCACATCATAGGGTATGTCTGTAGAACGGGAGCGCCAATGTACCTCCAACATATGATAAAGTAATACTTGTCGGAGAGGTACTTGCACTGTTATAGTGACGAAGGAAAGAAAGTGTACAGAGTTATGGCGAGGGTTTCTCAGAGTTTGGTGCTGGGCCCACTTTTGTGGAAGCTCAAGTACGACCAGGTCTTGCGTTTGCAGCTACCCGAAAACTGCACTTTGTTGATTACCTATGTCTGGTTAAAACGGGAAAAGAGATAAAGGATGTTAAAAAATCGGCAAATACAGCGTGACTTAAATACTCAAAACTGTCCTCGGCAGAGCAAAAGATAGATTTAGTTTTAGTTACCAGCAGTAAGCGTGTCGAATTCTTTTCGGTGGTCACGAGGTACGGTCCAAGAAGGGTGTGAAATACCTTGTTGTAATGCTGGACAGCAGGTTGTCGTATAAGGAGCACATGCTATACATTAAAGATAAGGCTGCAAGGGTCCAGAATGTTTTATCCTGGATGCTTCCAAATGTCGTTTGGACCAAATCGCTGACAGCGAAGACGTACAAAAAAATTCTATCGGCTACGTATAGGCTGTCAGCGCTGGGAACAATATCTGGTTTTCGAACCATTTCAGATGATGCGGCATTAGTTTTAGCAGAAATAATGGCCATCGACATATTGGCTGACGAGATGCAAAGGCACTACGAGAGGTATGAAGGTCGACTAAACAAGGAAGCAGAAATGAAAGAACGACAAATTTTTATCTCGCTTTGGTAACGGAGATGGCAAAAAGGAAGATGGTCCTATAGGCTTTTACTAGACATTACATGGTTTAGCAGAGAGAATTGTGTAACCAATTATCAGTTAACCCAGTTTCTGTCTGGTTACGGTGATTACAGATAGTACCTGAATAGATATGGGCACGACAATACATTAAGGTGCCCCCGGTGTGGCAATCTATTTGGAGCTGCGTCGTTTATAGAGGAATAGACGTACTACTTAGATGAGAGCAAGTAAGATCTAGCAATAGTTCCGCTACTCATGCACACTGGTTGGAATCGCCTTTTTTGGCAAAAATTCAAAATTTTGAAGAAAATGTATTTATTTAGTCAAAGGAGAATTAATTTGAATTTAAAAATGATCTCGGTGAAACCCTATTACGTTACTAGGGTTGCAAAATGCTGTATGATCAGGTGCACCTTTTTGTAATTTTTTCTATGCTTGGTACCTGGCAAAATGTGATAAAAAAATATAAAAAAAGACTCACTTTGGCTATGTCGAAGTTGTAATACTCTTCATGCCCCTTCTAGTAGTCCGAGAGTCTTGAAATTTAGAAGGTTGGTGGATACAGGGTTAGACAATTATAGTGTCCCAATTTCTGTTCCATAGTAAATTTTTTTTTTTTTTAATTAGAACTTTCATTTGGATCCAGGTTTGTATGGAGGTACTCCCCCTAGTGGTCCGAGGGTGTTGAAATATATATGGTTGGTGAATATCGGTCAGAAACTTAGGAAACTAAAAATTATTAGATTTTAAGCCAAAAAATTGTAATTTCGACCAGTATGCCATAGTACAATAATACTCAGCCAACTCACGTCGCATAACAACAAAAAGAGACCCTCTTGTCTTGTGAGTTTTGTTTCATTTACTCCTTCAGTAACATGTTTTTGGTGTGTATAGGGACGGTACGACACCTCCGATGTATCGAGATATCGATACTTTTCTTTTTCGGTACGGTCGATACCGATGTGTATATCATCTCAATACTGAATAGCGATATATTGGTATCGATACTTTTTTCGAAAATATCGAACTTTTTTTGTCGATACCACTCGATATTTGGAAAATACCAATTATTTTTAAGGTGCTGACTCACAATAATAGAAATATGACATTTGTCATAAATATACAGTAAAAAAATATAATGAAGTGTGTGAACAGCAGTTGACTAAAAAAATATGTTATATAAATATGACCAAATATTATATATGTTCACAACATACGCAGCTTGTAAGTTGAAGTGCTTTTGCAGACTAATTTTATTTTAAAAGAATATTTCCACAGTGTGTTAAAGAAGATTAACAAATTACTCTATGTATAAAGAACCGCATAATTATGCCGTTATTAGACTCATGTACAAACTATCGTATGACTATGCGGTTCATTAGGTAAATTCAAGAAAATAACATCGCATTCGAATATTACAACAACAATTATAATCAAATTAAGAAAAGGTTTAAGGTTCGGCTACATCGAATTTCTAATGCCTTTCATAAAGTACAACAAAACAAACAATTATTAATTAGCTCCATTGCATTTCTATGGCATATTATATGATTTTGTGAACACTTCATTATAGAAATGATGTATAAATATGGCATATTTTTATTTTCAATCCGAAACAGAAAATAAAATGATATGATGAATGTAGATGTCATTTCATTTCATGAAATAAACATGTATGTACACACTGGACAAACACAAACGAACGCACGAGTTACCGCTTCAATCCACAATATATATAAATATAATGTTCATTCAATAAGTAACAATTTTCATAATAACGAACTAAATTACAAATAACTGATTCTTGTTTTCGAGCAAGTTTGCTGATCCTTCCTCGCTCTGCTTCTATTTTTGGTACGACGTCCAACCCATAGCAATGAATAGACGATCATTGATCAGGAATAGTTTAGATTGGTCCTAAAGCCTAAAGTGAAGACAAGAAATACGTAGACTTAAATACAAACTTAAATATAAATACATAAATAAATTTTTTACTTAAACAATATGCTTAAATGTGAACTTAAACATATTTGTAGTTATAATCTTAGTTCTATAAAAATAAACTTAAACTTGAACGATATGTATAATTGTGACTTAATATTTGAAATTGTTGCGGCCGAATCTGTACTCTTCGTTCTTTTATATTTTTGATTTTGTTTGCTGTTCACATTACAACGAATTGAGCGATATTTTGTATGTATAACTGTTGCGGTCCGCATTCCGCTCAAGTTTATTCGCGTTCGTTCTGCTAGTGTGTACTTACCTTAAAAAGTTATCGTGTTCACGGCAAAAAAGACTATTGGTTGCAAATAAAATCGATTTAGAGTTTCATTCATTCATCGATCATAACCAAGCGGCTGTTGTTGCGTTGTTTCGTTTCGTGCCGCGCAGTTCGTATCGTTGTGATTCGTCATTGTTGAAGGTAGTGTACAAATTGCTTGATTCCACGAGACAATGCCACCTCCCAACAATGTGTGGAGATATTTTTTAAAGAAGGACGAAAAGGAAGCTGTGTGTAATCATTGCATAAAACCTGTGAAATTTTCCGGTAACACTACTAACCTTACGAAGCATCTTTCTGTACACCATCATGCATTTTATTTGGATTTGCAAAAAACGAATGAAGCTGGAGCCAAAAAACGAAATTTTGATAGTTCTGCTCTATCTCAGCCTCGAAGACATCTAAAGATTGTCGCCAATCAGAAAAACTAAGCGAAGGCAACGCGATGTCCGAACCTATAGTTGAGATGTTCAGCAGAATAGCTACCTATTCCGAGGGTAGTTCCTGTCATTCATCGATAATGATTTATTTAATTTGTGGAGATAGACGGCCGTTCGCAATAATTGAAGGAGAGGGATTTAAAAAATTAATGGAGGAGTTATGTCCATCCTTCAAATTACCCTCTGTCGTAGTTTTAAAAAAATGTTTTCTGTCAAAATATGACGTTGTGGCTGAAAATTATAAGAAGAGGATAAATAATGCGAGCTGCTTTTGTTTAACTACAACTTCGTTTTTTGGTATGACTATTCACTTCACAGATGGAGTGGGAACAAAGTTGGTATCCATAGATATCGAGGCACAGGAGATATCGAAAAACCATACAGCAGCATACCTCGTAGAGATTATAGCTACGTCATTAAAAAATTGGAATAGAGATGAAACAAATGTTATAGCTGTTGTTACAGATAATGGATAAATATGGTCGGAGCTGTGAGAAACCGCTTTTGTGAAATTCGCTAACTTTCTTGCTTTGCCCACACTTCCAATTTAATTGTTGGAAAAGTTGATGAAATTGAGGGCGTTGGAGAATCTATTAAGAACGTCCGAGCTATAGAGAAATACGTAAAAAATAGCGTCATTGTTTCAGACAAGTTTAGAAAGATTCAAATGGATTCAGGAGCGGCCGAAGGAAATGTAAAAAACCTAATTCTAGACGTGAAGATCAGATGGAATTCTACCTTCTACATGCTTCAGAGGTTCTTGGAGATGTCGAAGATCATCAGTCAACTTTTTTTTCTGAACTACTTTTTATCCCACGCCACTTTCCCCTCCCAGAGCCCGCGCGAGCTGGGGTCCATTAAAAACCGGACAAGACTGGGTTTTGCTAGAAGACATATCAGGTAATAACGAATTATTTTCATCTTGATTCAAGTTAGAGATAATTTTGATATTATTCGATTTATTTCATTTCATTTTATGAAGGTCCACGGATGCTAAGCCCGTCTGAGTTGGATTTCCTCAAGCAACTCCTTTATTTATTAAGACCATTTGAGTATGCCACGAGAGAGAACATTACGTCACAGTGTCAAAGGTGATTCCAATAGTAAACATAATCAACAACCAGTTTAATAATTTTATTCCTCATGGATCTGGTGCAGAAATATTGAAAACTGTTAAGTCATATCTCGAGCGACAAATGAAGAAGCGTTTTGTGCAAATGGAACATAACATGATATTTGCAAAGGCTACTCTACTTGATCCACGTTTCAAGCATATTCATTTTACTGATCCAATAGCGTCTGCATTAGTTCAAAATAGATTGAGATCTATAATCGAAACGTGCTCATCATCAAGCGAATCCGAAGAAGAGTTAGTCGATAATAAAACTGAACCCATCTACGATTTTTGGGGAACCCATAAGCAATTGGCTCATGGTATTATGAAGAAGAAGGCGAATTTCGATGAAAAAACTTCCGACGAGTTAGCAATTTACCTTGGGAATCCAGCAACACTTCTCTTAAATTCAAATCCTCTCGAAGTTTGGGAAGAAATGAAATCTATTTTCTCAAACATTTACGAAGAAGCACGCAAAATGCTTGTCGTCATGGTTACTTCGGTTACATGCGAATGCATGTTTTCCAAAGCGAGGGCAACAAGCCAGGAATAGGCTTTCTGTAAAAAAATTACAAGAACTGATATTCTTGGGGAGTGTTCCAGAAAAAGAGTTCTTTCTAAATAAAAATACGTATATAAATATGCTGATATGAATATGAATATGTTCATTACTTGCTTAATTTAAGATATTTTTTACTTTATTACCCTTTGCACTAAACAAAATAACTTATTTAAATTTTCCAAATATCGGCGGTCTCGACGGTATCGATATTTTCTAACAATATATATTGGTGTATCGATATTTTTCCAATACAGGTATCAGGAAATATCGAATATCGATATGTTATACTTAATATCGTATCGAAAGAAATATCGATGCTTTGGGTATCGTACCGTCCCTATGTGTGTAATTATTCAAAATGTTTTTTGCAACTATTTTTACTCACAGATCGTTGTTTTTCTCATCGAAAAACGAGAAGCAAATAACTTTTGAACAACATAACAAAATATTCTCTGTGCAAGATACATTTTGCTTAATTTTTTCAATTTTTCTCAGACTGGCCCCCATTGAAAATAAAAAATTCTCATTTGCGACGTCTGGTTTTAACGACATTGTCGTCCATCTCCACATTTGCTGTGAAATGACCAATTTGACGAGTTATGTTGTTGCCTAAGCTTCGCAGAGTACGCTTACAATCGTAACGTCCGCACCCGTGTCAACCAAAGCCTTCACTTCTACATCGCTTACCCTCAGACTTTCAGTCTCTTTGCGTCGTATATAGGGCTGTCAGATTTTTTGTCATCCTGTAAGGGACAGAATGCTCAATTTGTTTAAAAAACGGAACGAAATTTCTACTTGGGAAAATGAAAAACATGTATTTTACGTTCTTATTTTTAGGGTTCCGTACCCATAGGGAGCTAACGGGACCCTATTACTAAGCTTACAATGTCCGTCCGTTCGTCTCCTGCGCTATCTCATTAACCGTAATAGGTAGAGAGTTGAAATTTTCACAGAGTATGTAATTCACTTGTGTGTAGAACGACAAATACTAAAAATACACATTTTTAGAAGCATTGTTCTTTAATTTAATCTTTTGTTAAACACATTTTTTTTTTTTGTATTATACTTTTAAGCTGTAATTGTAGTATACTTTTAGCCTGATAAATATACACTTAATTTAATATTTTAAGCAAAAAATCTTGGACCATGGTACGGAACCCTCCATGTGCGAGTCCGACTCACACTTGGCTGATTTTTATTTACTTATTTATTGCTTCTTATATTTTAAAGATCGTGTAAGTTTCAACATTTCTTTTTTGATTTTATATATTTGTAAAATTCAATGCAGTTATAGTAATAGTTGAAATTGACTTACCTTTATCAAATCCGGGGTACATTTATTACGCACATCAGTGTTGTTAGCGGAAACTTTTTTTAGAGAAAGTCCATTTTTCTCCAAAGCGTCTGTTAATAACTTCGATACTTTATTAGCACATTCGTTATTCAGTTCTAGAAATTCAAGTAGATGGTTTTCAATACCGGCATCGTAATCAAACAATCGTATGCAAATTGGATATTTTTCTATTACTTTTATTACTCGCATCGGTTGCTATTGAAAAATATTGATTTTTTCTTTAACGGTCTTTTAAATATTTTGAACGGACTCTTTGCCTAGCATTTGATAAACTATAGCTTCCGCTTTTGTTCTTCCGCAATTAAAACCTTGAGCGATTTGTGAATCACTGCACATATATGGTAACAACTTGTGTGAACAACCGAAGCTTTTGTATAATAACTAAGATAATGTTTATTACCGCGTGATAAATAGATGAAAGTTCTCCAGAAGTAATCTTGTCTTCCGTTTCCGAGGCAAATTTCTCAGGTTTAGAAAAATATTTATTAAGACTACTTGACGCCCTTTTGCTAATAATGTTATTTATTTTATTTATTCATAACATTGACAAAAAAAACTGTCAGCTTAAAACAAAAAAATGTCTAGTGGACGACTAGGGACACAAAAGTTTAAGTGATTTAATAGCTCAGGAGAATCAATTTCCCCGACGATGAGCTTATAAAAAAAGCTAATCCCAAGAGCTATCCTACTAAGTACCAAAGATGAAATACTGAAAAGAAGGAACCTATCAAAGTAAGATGACAAACGCGAATTAGGATTCCAGTTTAGGCCACGAAGGGTAAACAGGAGGAGTTGTTTCTGTACAGACTCAATTCGATCTTTGATTACTATTTCCCAAATAAGATGCAATCCAACAAAGAAGATGTAACAAAACCTTAAAGGTCAAGTTATTGTTTGCACATGATCACGAAAAACAGAATCAAACACTTTACTGAAGCCAGTTTGACGTTTGTCCCTAAAACCAAGATTTAAAAAAGATGTAGCTGAAGACCACTTTCTCATAAAACCGTGTTGACACGGAGAAATAACTGTTTTACAAAAGTGATAAAAGTTTGAAGTGAGCATTTTTTCAAACAATTTTGAGTTTGTTAAGCAATAGATCTGTAATTGGATATGTCAGCTTTGATACCTTTTATGTGTAGGCGAACAATAAAGGATTCCTTCCAGATAGGAGGGAAAGATGCGCTCTGAAGTGGTAAAGTGGAAAGTTTCAAAAGTGGCTTACACAGATACTCAGCACAGAGCTTAAGCAGACAATTAGCTATTTTGTACGGGCCGGGTGAGTAAGTGGATTTCAACGATTATAAATTTATAAGATTAGAAAGTCTTCTTGTAAACCAATGTGGTTTATATGACACTTTCGAAACAAAGTTGTAGGGGACATAGATATTAAATATATTGTATATCATCATAGAAAAAATTAATAGCAGTAGTCATATTACTGCAATTGTACAAAAAAGGCCAATCTGTTCCGAAAGACTAAATTTAGTTGGGCAAAGTTCACTTTGCGAAAACAAAATTGACGCATAGAAGTAAATATTTAGTCTGAAACGGGACGGTTGAAATTCAGTTACCACATTATGTTTTTCTTTCCACGTCACCAGCCTCTCATTTACTATGCCCATCATAATTTTCTCTATATAATTTATAAACGAGATTCCCCTATAGTTTGAGGCATCCCTTTTATCCCCCTTCTTAAACAACGGGACAGTTATATTTGTCTGACTGTGCATGATTGTATAACCTTGAATATGTTTTGGCTAACTCATTTAAAAAATGTGTATTTACATTTTTAACAAGATCGTATGGGACTCTATCTAAACCTGGCGCTTTTCCAGCTATAGTTTTTCAACATACTTAAAATTTCTTCTACCGTAATATCACCATCCAAATTGTCATCGATTTTTAAAAAGAGCACTTAATGTATACAATGCTTTAAAAGATTTTCGAAATATTGCTTGAATACTTCCGCACGTATTTCACCACAGCCATTTAAATTTTGTCCACGCAGTCTCGAAACTACTTTCCATCAATCTTTGCTGTCCCTCACATTATTTACGCTTAACTCAAAATTTTCAAAATATGCTCTCTTACTTTCCTGACATTGTGCTTTATATTTAGTTCTTGCTTGTATGTATTTGTCTTTATCAACCATGCTTTGGGCATTATTAAACGTCCTTAATAAACTTAGAGCGAGTTTTCTAGCTGCATTACAGCTCCAATCAAACCATTCCGCCTTTTTAACTAGCTTTACTGTTCTGCTATTGACCCCAACAGACTCCCTTATAATTTCAATAAAATCATTTAGCGCCAGGTCAGTCCTCTTTTTTCTTCTCCAAATTATTTACCAGCCTTATATTATACGAAGATAGTTCGGAGTCACGCACATGCAGTTTCAGTAAAAGGTTATTATTGTCTCTAACAATATTCCTTGTATTCCCTGTAAATAGTTTTAGTGTTAAGAAAATTGACATATGATCAGACCACATTTTATCATCCACCTTGAAATCAAACCCATACCGTAAAATGTCCATTGACATTGCACATATGTCATTAACAGACTGCCCTACACTAGTTAGGAATGTATACTTTCCAACCAAGGTTGATCTAACTAAATGCTTCCTAATGAGATTAATTATATAAGTGTCTATACTACTTATTTTAGCCTCATTCTTTAATTTTTTGTTTGAATAATAATTAAAATTACTTTCAGAAGTTCTAAACAAAGAGGTGCACGATCTAAGTATACTTCTTTCCATTTTTCTAAGTCGTTCCATGTAAGAAGGGGAAATATTAAACCATATTGGACAAGAAAAACTTAATATTGGTCTAACTAAAGTTTGATACATTATTATTTTAACTTTGGTAGTTAACAATATACATGAAAATACCCTTTTATAAAAATGATAAGCTTTTATTGTTTTAGCAATTTGTAACTTGACATGAAGGTTAAAATACAAAAATTTATCAAGACAAACGCCGAGGTTAAATTGTCATCAGCAGTTATCTGTAACTCACCTATTCGGATATTTAAATCTCCAATCACAACTGGATTGACTTAATCATTCTGCAGCAAATTCTCTTTTACAATTTCAAAGTCTTGATTCCAACTACTACCTCTCAGATATAGTCGAATTTATCTTATTATATCCCTTTGATATTTCAATTACCCTAAATCCATCTAAGTTCTTGATTGCATGACTAATTTCAACCCTTTTTAGGTCCTCTTTAATGCCATACAGTTTGCCCCCACTCGCTCTCCCATATTAACTTTGACGCGTCGCTGATCTCCAATAAACATTAAAACCATTAAAATAACTTACATATTTCTCACCGACGAACTCGCACGAACTCGAGTTCAAATCAACAACAACCAAAGGGAAAATGACTGAAATTTGTTGTTGTTCCAGTAAATTTGAACTCGAGTTCGTCGAGAAACTCGGAAAGAACTCGGTATTGATATTGGTCACTCTGCGGCAGTGTTGCCATGTTTTTGGTCATATCCGCCTTTTTTTGGTCACTCTCGACATTAAATAGCTGATTATGCACCAAACAATTTGAAGAAAATTTTAAACTATAATATTTTTTTTTAAATATTATTAAAATAAGTAGCAGGAATGAAAAAGGCTGCTGCATGAATTATTTGCACACAATGCAAATTGTTCTTAATTATGTATTTCTCGCACATTTTCCATTTTAATTTCTCACAATTGGCCATAACGTTCTATTCGTATGTACAACCAAACCAAAAAACAGCTGTTCTCAGAACTCGCAAACTCGCAAAAGGCAAATGTGAACGGTTACCCGCGAACTCGCAGTGTGAATGTAGTATTATATTACAAATTTCATCTACATGTTTTTTGAATTTGACTTACTTAGTAGGTGAATATATAAAATAACATCCGACTTCAACTCCGCACCATACAGCTCTCTACATATTTTAATAGCTAGCTGGCCTTCACACATCAGTACTTTTTTGGTATTGAACGCCATCTATTTTCCACCAATACTGATACTGTCATTCCTTATCATTATCTTATGGCTCTTATTCAATAGCAAAAGGTCTCTTTTTAATCGCAACAGTACTTTTTTGTACTGTTGTCTCTCCGAATTAAGGTCCCTTTCTATAAAAATTGAAGATCTTGCAAGCTTTCTTGTATTTTTTATGATGACATTTACCATTTCAGAGGATTCTAACTCTGCAACAACTCCCATTTTGTTATTTTTCTCAAATAACCGCCTCAGGCACTTAAAAATGTTGTAGCTAAAGAGTCTACCTGCATAATTTCTCAACTGGTGACTTAGGTGAACAGTCTTTAGAGAGTCCTTTGATGATCACATTCTTTTCTTTATGTTTGTTGACCATTGTGTATAACTCCTTCTTGTCATCTTCTCTACTTTGTTTTAAGTCCATTATTTCTCCTTTTAACTTTTCGTTCTCTGTCTTCACTTCTTCGATTTGTGCTTCCAAGGGTTGTTTCAATGCCTTGATGTCCTCCTTTGTAGCCAACATCTCTATCTCCTTCTTTGCAAACAGATCCTTTTTGGTAACGCATCACTCGCTTTACTTCAATCCAGTGTGCCTGCCCTGGATTTGAAGAAAACCGACTTAACAAGTTAACCGCGAAGCTTATGTCGGGACGTGTATTCTGGCAGCATAAAGCAAGCTACCAATTGCCTCCATGTAAGGAACTTTTCGACCGAGCTCAAAATCCATTAGCACTTGATTTAAGCAAGCAGGTGCTTCAACCCGTATAATGATTTCTTCAACCGGCAAACTCTTCCAGATTGGACGCTGAAATTTTCTGGTTGGATCTTGTAAACTTCTTCCAAATCAATATTCAGAAACGCTGTCACGGCATCCAGTTGATGAATAAATAAATTGTAGTTTGTAGCCTTCGCAAACAGAAGTCGAATTGACGTATATCGAACTACAGGTTTCAGTGTAGTCGGGACCTTGTAACAAGTCTGACCTTATGTCGTACAATTTTCCTTATCATTACGTTTTGTTTTAAAAACCCTTTTTGATTTAATCGCACCCTTTCCTTTAGGCAAGTCAGTCAACTCCCAGGTTTTGTTCTCCTCATGTGCACTCATTTCCATCTTCATGCCGTTTTTCCAAGCTTCGGCTGAGTTAGAGTTCATAGCTTCATTAACAGTTGACGGGTCATCTCCGT
This sequence comes from Amiota mariae, assembly GCA_035041805.1. Taxonomy (NCBI): domain Eukaryota; kingdom Metazoa; phylum Arthropoda; class Insecta; order Diptera; family Drosophilidae; genus Amiota; species Amiota mariae. The sequence continues at coordinate 97,068 of JAWNKV010000436.1, forward strand.
TAGACATCATGTAGAACAAATGCACTGCAGCCTTATTGTTGGCAATTCTTTCAGAACGTCGTACATCAACCCCATCGCTTTCATTATAATCAGCCATACTCTGTTCAGATGGTTCATCATAAATCGGTGGTTTTTCTTCACAGCTTTCATCATCAGACTCTTGGACAGATAACGATTCTTCAGGATGTTGTTGTTTTTCTTCACAGCTATCATAATCAGACTCCTGGGCAGATAACGATTCTGCAGAATATTCCCCCACTGAATCGTTCACCTGGGGTTCGTAGTCCAGGAGGTCATACATAACATTTGGCTTGTCTGCTGAGCCGATACAGTTGCTTTCTATAAAATTAACGTCCTTGCTGATCAAAAACTTGTGGTCTGCCTTACGATAAAGCCGAAATGCCGTTGACGTCTCGGAATAACCAACGAAGATGCATTCATCTGATTTAGCATCCAACTTTCCACGTTTCTGCTTAGGAACGTGGACCATTGCCGTACAACCAAATATGCGTAAATATGTTAGATTTGGTTTTATAACTGACCAAATCTCCTCAGGCGTTTTATGATTGCCACGGCAAGGAAATCTGCTTATCATATATGCCACTTTATTCGCTGCTTCAGCCCAATATATGTTTGGCAGTTTTGAATCCAGTAGCATACAGCGCACACGTTCAATGATAGTGCGATTCATTCGCTCCGCCACGCCATTCTGCTCTGGAGTATACGGTGAAGTCGTCTGATGTATAATGCCATCCTCCTACAAAATATGATCAAACTTTTTATTATAATGCTCAGTACCATACCAGACCTCAAAATACGTATTTTGCGCCCGGTTTGATTTTCTACTAGATTTTTACATAATTCAAATTTGTTGACCACATCTGACTTTTCCTGAGTAGGGTATACGAACGTTTTTCGAGAATGGTCATCAAGGACCAGCATAAATCGAGCACCACTGAAGGACTTCCCCTTCAACGGTCCAAGAACATCTGTATGTATCAAATCCAATAACCTTCAGCACGGCTTCCACTTTGTCTACTCACAGCTCGTGTTTGTTTTCCTTGTAGACAAACAATACATTTGTTTTGACTGGTGTCCGTTATATTATAATTTACTCCAAATACACCGTTTTTTACAAATTGTAAATTCTCGTCACAAATGTGACCCATTCGACGATGCCACAAATCAAAATTATTTACTGCCGACAACGCTCGTGAGTTTTCTCTGTCTATTTCATAATTGAGTCTATACAAATCATTCTCAACATATCCAGTTGAAATTAATTTCCCTTTGTCATAAATACTATCATTTTCAAAAACAACTTTTTTTCCTTTCTTTGTTATTTGTCGCACAGATAAGAAAGTTGCACACGAATTCGGCAAATATTCCACTTCACGAATGTCAGCTTTAATTAAATGTTGTCTTACTATAAACGTCGATATCGCCTTTACATTCAACAGTTATTGTCTCCTTGTTTGCCAAAATTACGCTCTTGTTTTATACCACAAATTCTCTCTTTAGCATTCGCCGATCATTTGTCATGTGTGTTGTAGCCCCAGAGTTAATGTACCAAACAGTGTTCGATTTGCATGGTTGTGAGTAAGAGTTTGTAAAGAGTGAAGAATTTTACAAGAGTGAGGCGTTCGATGCAGCTATTGCGCTCATTTCACTCTTTTCTTCGTTCTTCTCTTTCTTCACACTTGGACATACTCTTTGTATGTGCCCTTGACCACCACAAGCATAGCAAATAACTGTTTTCTTCCAATCTTTCGATTTACCTTTGTTCGTTTTCGCTTGGTTTGTACCCTTCGAATATAGGACATTTGCGGCATCGTTGACAAATTTAACATCTTGCAGCAACAAATTCTTAACAGAATCCACAGTCAATTTTGTTTTTGAATTTTCCACCGCCATGACCAATGCTTGATATTCATTTGGTAGCCCGGCGAGCAACAAGGACGCCGTTACTTCATCGTCAATGTTTAGTCCAGCATTGTTTACTGTTATAGACGTCATTACCAATTCGTTGACATAATCCTGAACAGTGGCAAACTGCTCCAGTTTAAGCTGTACCAACTTTTTAAGCAGTTCAACTCTCCGTGTTAATCCACTGTCTGCAAAAGCGGATTCCAAAGCATCCCAAGCCTCCTTTGACTTTGTTGCTTTGGCAATCTGTGCTTAGTTGATATTCTCAATCATCGGAGTGTTCTCAGCCAACGCACACTCATCGATATCCACCTCTTTGTCAGACCCGTTACGGCTTACAACCTTCCAGCAACCTTTGATAACGAGAAGGGACTTTGATTGGCGCATCCACACATCATAATTTTCGCGGCCACGTAACTTTTCGAACGGGAAATTTACAGTTGACGACATTTTAATTCAAGTAAATGCGCGACATAGGCCCATAACCTATTGAAATAAACACGTCTGCTTGGTTAAAGGTGTAAACAAGAACTGATTTCATAGTAAGTGATTTAAGTGAGTACATTATAAAGAGTAAAGTAGGTAGTTGCCAGACTGCAAATTATATTACAACAATTACTCATTTTGTTTAATAGTTTCTGCAATAAAGAATAATTTCACAAGAACGTTACACGTATGAAGAAATTAATTGAAAATGTAAACAAAATCAATTGGCGCTAAAATCATGCATGCAAAAAATAGAAGGTGGCGCCAGTTCGATGTCGTTGATGTCTGGTTACTAGTTTTTACGCTGCTCAACACCAACATACATTACTATTATTCATGTATTAATTTACATTGAGCAGAACACTGTGTTTTCGAGAACTCAAGCAGAACACTGTGTTCTGATGACAACAACAACAGTGAAATGAACGAAATTTGCTGTTGTTGTAGTATTGAGAACTCTGTGTTCTGATTGAGTTCTGCTTGAATTCAGCCAGAGCACAGTTATAATGCTGGTCACTCTGCGGCAGTGCTGCCAAGTTTTTGGTTATGTCTGCCTTTTTTTTTTTTGGTCATTGTCGACATTAAAAAGCTGATTATGTACAAAACAATTTGAAGAATATTTTGAATTGTAATTTTTGTTTAAAAAATTAATAAAATAACTAGCAGGAATGAAAAAGGAAGCAGCCATAATTATTTGCATACAATGCAAATTGTACTCAATCATGTATTTTCCGCACAATTTTCATTTTAATTTCTCACAATTAGCCACAACATTCTTTTTGTATGTAAACACTAAACCAGAACTCAGATTTGTGGCATCGTCGAATGGGTCACATTTGTGACGAGAATTTACAATTTGTAAAAAACGGTGTATTTGGAGTAAATTATAATATAACGGACACCAGTCAAAACAAATGTATTGTTTGTCTACAAGGAAAACAAACACGAGCTGTGAGTAGACAAAGTGGAAGCCGTGCTGAAGGGTTATTGGATTTGATACATACAGATGTTCTTGGACCGTTGAAGGGGAAGTCCTTCAGTGGTGCTCGATTTATGCTGGTCCTTGATGACCATTCTCGAAAAACGTTCGTATATCCTACTCAGGAAAAGTCAGATGTGGTCAACAAATTTGAATTATGTAAAAATCTAGTAGAAAATCAAACCGGGCGCAAAATACGTAAAGCAAATTTCGTTCATTTCACTGTTGTTGTTGTCATCAGAACACAGTGTTCTGCTTGAGTTCTCGAAAACACAGTGTTCTGCTCAATGTAAATTAATACATGAATAATAGTAATGTATGTTGGTGTTGAGCAGCGTAAAAACTAGTAACCAGACATCAACGACATCGAACTGGCGCCACCTTCTATTTTTTGCATGCATGATTTTAGCGCCAATTGATTTTGTTTACATTTTCAATTAATTTCTTCATACGTGTAACGTTCTTGTGAAATTATTCTTTATTGCAGAAACTATTAAACAAAATGAGTAATTGTTGTAATATAATTTGCAGTCTGGCAACTACCTACTTTACTCTTTATAATGTACTCACTTAAATCACTTACTATGAAATCAGTTCTTGTTTACACCTTTAACCAAGCAGACGTGTTTATTTCAATAGGTTATGGGCCTATGTCGCGCATTTACTTGAATTAAAATGTCGTCAACTGTAAATTTCCCGTTCGAAAAGTTACGTGGCCGCGAAAATTATGATGTGTGGATGCGCCAAGCAAAGTCCCTTCTCGTTATCAAAGGTTGCTGGAAGGTTGTAAGCCGTAACGGGTCTGACAAAGAGGTGGATATCGATGGGTGTGCGTTGGCTGAGAACACTCCGATGATTGAGAATATCAACTAAGCACAGATTGCCAAAGCAACAAAGTCAAAGGAGGCTTGGGATGCTTTGGAATCCGCTTTTGCAGACAGTGGATTAACACGGAGAGTTGAACTGCTTAAAAAGTTGGTACAGCTTAAACTGGAGCAGTTTGCCACTGTTCAGGATTATGTCAACGAATTGGTAATGACGTCTATAACAGTAAACAATGCTGGACTAAACATTGACGATGAAGTAACGGCGTCCTTGTTGCTCGCCGGGCTACCAAATGAATATCAAGCATTGGTCATGGCGGTGGAAAATTCAAAAACAAAATTGACTGTGGATTCTGTTAAGAATTTGTTGCTGCAAGATGTTAAATTTGTCAACGATGCCGCAAATGTCCTATATTCGAAGGGTACAAACCAAGCGAAAACGAACAAAGGTAAATCGAAAGATTGGAAGAAAACAGTTATTTGCTATGCTTGTGGTGGTCAAGGGCACATACAAAGAGTATGTCCAAGTGTGAAGAAAGAGAAGAACGAAGAAAAGAGTGAAATGAGCGCAATAGCTGCATCGAACGCCTCACTCTTGTAAAATTCTTCACTCTTTACAAACTCTTACTCACAACCATGCAAATCGAACACTGTTTGGTACATTAACTCTGGGGCTACAACACACATGACAAATGATCGGCGAATGCTAAAGAGAGAATTTGTGGTATAAAACAAGAGCGTAATTTTGGCAAACAAGGAGACAATAACTGTTGAATGTAAAGGCGATATCGACGTTTATAGTAAGACAACATTTAATTAAAGCTGACATTCGTGAAGTGGAATATTTGCCGAATTCGTGTGCAACTTTCTTATCTGTGCGACAAATAACAAAGAAAGGAAAAAAAGTTGTTTTTGAAAATGATAGTATTTATGACAAAGGGAAATTAATTTCAACTGGATATGTTGAGAATGATTTGTATAGACTCAATTATGAAATAGACAGAGAAAACTCACGAGCGTTGTCGGCAGTAAATAATTTTGATTTGTGGCATCGTCGAATGGGTCACATTTGTGACGAGAATTTACAATTTGTAAAAAACGGTGTATTTGGAGTAAATTATAATATAACGGACACCAGTCAAAACAAATGTATTGTTTGTCTACAAGGAAAACAAACACGAGCTGTGAGTAGACAAAGTGGAAGCCGTGCTGAAGGGTTATTGGATTTGATACATACAGATGTTCTTGGACCGTTGAAGGGGAAGTCCTTCAGTGGTGCTCGATTTATGCTGGTCCTTGATGACCATTCTCGAAAAACGTTCGTATACCCTACTCAGGAAAAGTCAGATGTGGTCAACAAATTTGAATTATGTAAAAATCTAGTAGAAAATCAAACCGGGCGCAAAATACGTATTTTGAGGTCTGGTATGGTACTGAGCATTATAATAAAAAGTTTGATCATATTTTGTAGGAGGATGGCATTATACATCAGACGACTTCACCGTATACTCCAGAGCAGAATGGCGTGGCGGAGCGAATGAATCGCACTATCATTGAACGTGTGCGCTGTATGCTACTGGATTCAAAACTGCCAAACATATATTGGGCTGAAGCAGCGAATAAAGTGGCATATATGATAAGCAGATTTCCTTGCCGTGGCAATCATAAAACGCCTGAGGAGATTTGGTCAGTTATAAAACCAAATCTAACATATTTACGCATATTTGGTTGTACGGCAATGGTCCACGTTCCTAAACAGAAACGTGGAAAGTTGGATGCTAAATCAGATGAATGCATCTTCGTTGGTTATTCCGAGACGTCAACGGCATTTCGGCTTTATCGTAAGGCAGACCACAAGTTTTTGATCAGCAAGGACGTTAATTTTATAGAAAGCAACTGTATCGGCTCAGCAGACAAGCCAAATGTTATGTATGACCTCCTGGACTACGAACCCCAGGTGAACGATTCAGTGGGGGAATATTCTGCAGAATCGTTATCTGCCCAGGAGTCTGATTATGATAGCTGTGAAGAAAAACAACAACATCCTGAAGAATCGTTATCTGTCCAAGAGTCTGATGATGAAAGCTGTGAAGAAAAACCACCGATTTATGATGAACCATCTGAACAGAGTATGGCTGATTATAATGAAAGCGATGGGGTTGATGTACGACGTTCTGAAAGAATTGCCAACAATAAGGCTGCAGTGCATTTGTTCTACATGATGTCTAACGGAGATGACCCGTCAACTGTTAATGAAGCTATGAACTCTAACTCAGCCGAAGCTTGGAAAAACGGCATGAAGATGGAAATGAGTGCACATGAGGAGAACAAAACCTGGGAGTTGACTGACTTGCCTAAAGGAAAGGGTGCGATTAAATCAAAAAGGGTTTTTAAAACAAAACGTAATGATAAGGAAAATTGTACGACATAAGGTCAGACTTGTTACAAGGTCCCGACTACACTGAAACCTGTAGTTCGATATACGTCAATTCGACTTCTGTTTGCGAAGGCTACAAACTACAATTTATTTATTCATCAACTGGATGCCGTGACAGCGTTTCTGAATATTGATTTGGAAGAAGTTTACAAGATCCAACCAGAAAATTTCAGCGTCCAATCTGGAAGAGTTTGCCGGTTGAAGAAATCATTATACGGGTTGAAGCACCTGCTTGCTTAAATCAAGTGCTAATGGATTTTGAGCTCGGTCGAAAAGTTCCTTACATGGAGGCAATTGGTAGCTTGCTTTATGCTGCCAGAATACACGTCCCGACATAAGCTTCGCGGTTAACTTGTTAAGTCGGTTTTCTTCAAATCCAGGGCAGGCACACTGGATTGAAGTAAAGCGAGTGATGCGTTACCAAAAAGGATCTGTTTGCAAAGAAGGAGATAGAGATGTTGGCTACAAAGGAGGACATCAAGGCATTGAAACAACCCTTGGAAGCACAAATCGAAGAAGTGAAGACAGAGAACGAAAAGTTAAAAGGAGAAATAATGGACTTAAAACAAAGTAGAGAAGATGACAAGAAGGAGTTATACACAATGGTCAACAAACATAAAGAAAAGAATGTGATCATCAAAGGACTCTCTAAAGACTGTTCACCTAAGTCACCAGTTGAGAAATTATGCAGGTAGACTCTTTAGCTACAACATTTTTAAGTGCCTGAGGCGGTTATTTGAGAAAAATAACAAAATGGGAGTTGTTGCAGAGTTAGAATCCTCTGAAATGGCAAATGTCATCATAAAAAATACAAGAAAGCTTGCAGGATCTTCAATTTTTATAGAAAGGGACCTTAATTCGGAGAGACAACAGTACAAAAAAGTACTGTTGCGATTAAAAAGAGACCTTTTGCTATTGAATAAGAGCCATAAGATAATGATAAGGAATGACAGTATCAGTATTGGTGGAAAATAGATGGCGTTCAATACCAAAAAAGTACTGATGTGTGAAGGCCAGCTAGCTATTAAAATATGTAGAGAGCTGTATGGTGCGGAGTTGAAGTCGGATGTTATTTTATATATTCACCTACTAAGTAAGTCAAATTCAAAAAACATGTAGATGAAATTTGTAATATAATACTACATTCACACTGCGAGTTCGCGGGTAACCGTTCACATTTGCCTTTTGCGAGTTTGCGAGTTCTGAGAACAGCTGTTTTTTGGTTTGGTTGTACATACGAATAGAACGTTATGGCCAATTGTGAGAAATTAAAATGAAAATTGTGCGAGAAATACATTGTTGGGAACAATTTGTATGCAATATATTCTTGCAGCTTCCTTTTTTAATCCTTCTACTTATTTTATTAATATTTGAAAAAAAATTACAATTTAAAATTATCTTCAAAACATTTTGTGCATAATAAATATGACCAAAAACATGGCAGCACTGCCGCAAAGTGACCAATATTATTAACGAGTTCTGTGCGAGTTCGTCGACGAACTCGAGTTCAAATTTACTACAACAACAAATTTCAGTCAGTTTCATCGACGAACTCGAGTTCAGCTCAGTATGAATATACTATAAGACCCGCACTGCGTGTGCACTCTTTCGATATGTGTCCGCTCTGATTGCAGTGAAAACATTTCATGTCAACCTTGCAATCTTTGCGTTAAAATCTGTGCACCCACAATTAAACCATTGTTGTTTCCTTCCACTTTTGTTAACATACTGTTATTTGGATTGAACTGCTTTTCTGGACTTTCTCATACAGAATATTTTTCATCATTCTCTCATACACATTATATATGATTTTTAGCTCCTTATATGACTTGCAACAGAATAAGCTGTACTTTATGTCGGTTCTTAAATTTAAACGACTGCTTCTGTGTTTATACACCGCGCTCTGCAATTCGCTTCATCTGTAACGTGTATTCGTGGAAGCTTCCGTTTTTACTCTTAGTACGCGTGTTCAACTGTCTGTGTACTTATATTTGCACTATAAACATATTGAATACATCAAATATCAATATCAAATTCCTCTATTAACTGCTGACAGTATGTGCTTGTCATTTCCTCACGGGGCTGCACATACCTCTGATTTTCATTTAGTCCATAGGCATCGGCATTAAGATCGAAATTCTCAAACCATTGTCGTACCTGCATGTTTTCGCCATCAAAATCTGGTATGATAGTTGCGAAATTCTCCACAACGTGCTTTGCTCAATTCTTACTTATTTCATCGGCCTGAATTTTCAGAGTTAATATCTGAACCAATTTCTGCAACATCTCATTATTTTCTTTGATTTGATTTCCTCCCTGCGCTCAGTGCTTTGATCCGATCGCTGCTTCGCCCTTGTGCAACTTCGTCCGTCACTTATTATTCGCACTACGCTCTTTCCTTATTATCTTTCATCATCTTTGTCGTCTGTTATACGCTCGTTGCAGCTTAACTGTTGTATTCCTCAATTACTTTTTGACACTCATTCACCATAAAAATCTATTATTTCTTTATTACTAAATGTAAGCATTTGATTTTTCACAAGCACTTTGATAACGGGGCTTAAACACTTTGCTTTTAGGCGGTTGAGCCCCTAAATGTAATATTATTGTTTATTTAATTTTTTATGTACGAACTAGTATTGTAATTTAATATAACAAATTCTGCGTTGCTTACACTTCTCTCTTGCTCTGCTGCGACTCAAGTGAAGATTCAGTCTCAAACTTGATGCTCATCTCCCCTAACACCGTCCAGGGCTGCCACCCACGGCCCTTTGTACAACTACTACCTTTTAAATAAATATTAGAAATAAATAGCAAATTACGTACCATGCTTAATTAAATAAATAAAGTTTACTGAAAAAACACTAACTTTGGTTATGCCGAAGTTGTAATACTTTTCACGCCCCTACTAGTAGTCCGAGAATCTTGAAATTTAGAATGTTGTTGGATACGGCTCAGACATTTATAGTGTTCCCAATTTCAGTTCCATAGTAAAAAAACAAAAAAGTTTTTCAAATAACAGCATGAATTTGGATCCAGGTTTGTATGGGGTACCCCCCCAGTAGTCCGAGGGTCTTGAAATTTATACGGTTGGTGGTCCGAAACGTATAGTGTTCATATTTCAAGTCGATAGTACGAAAAACAAAAAAGTTTTTGTAATAAGAACTGTCATTTAGATCCCGTTTTGTACGGGGGGTACCCCCCTAGTAGTCCGATGTGGATAATTCCGAGAAATGTACTGCGTATGGTGAAAAGAAAGCTCCGTGCTCTACTTCAGCTCTCTAGCTCAAAAACTGAGGGGCTAGTTTGCATACATACAGACAGACGAATATAGCTAAATCGTCTCGTCGCGCTGATCAAGAATGTATATACTTTATAGGGTTTCCGATGTTTCCTTCTGTGTGTTACAAACTTCACGACAAACTTATAATACTATCCACTGCGTGAAGAGTAAAACATAAACTAACAACTCAATACTTGAAGTGCCGTCAGCTGTTTGGAGCATTTTATAAGCCAATCCACAGAGGTTCATATGTCACGAGGATTTTTTCACTTCTTTTCCTTTCCTTTTCTCTGTATTTTAAAAAAAATATTGTACAATATGGCAAAAAATTTGTTTCAGAGCGTATAAGACTTGATAGATGAAAAGACAGAAATACATACGGTAAATCATGTCGCAACAACAATAAAAGAAAGGGTACAAATTATAGCAAGGAAAAAAGCAGAAACAATAAGAAACCACTTAAGTTAATAATCTCAATAAATTATGCGACGATGATGAAGCCGAATTCAGCGACTAAAGGACAATAAAGTTTAAGGGAATACCTGATATATAAATATAATTTTCATGTAAACAAATTCACTCTATCTGTAAGTAAATGTATGCGTAAGTAAACAATTTTGTTGAGTTGCAAGACTACGTTTTGTCAGGGTATAATGCTAGTATCTTCAGTTCAGTCGTCATTCATTCAGTATTTGTAAAAAAGAGTGAAGTAGAAGAAGAAGTTCCCCCACTCATCCACTCATTTAGTTACTCAGTCAACCAGTCAGTAAGTCAGTCACAGTGTTGTAAATCAAATGGTGTCCACTTGAGTTGACAACAATAAAAATAAAGAAAGAAAAAACAACAAGAGTAATATGACGAGATGAAAATAAGCAAGGAGAATGAGAAGAAGTAAAACAAAACGCAAGTGTCACATCGAATGTAACCTTTTGTTAGCCTTTGTCAAAATATTCTGTGTTGCTTTAATGTGAGACTGTCAAAACTATATAAAAGTTATATTATAAGTTTGTCATGAAGTTTGTGAAACACAAAAAGAGAGTACATATATTCGAGATGAGCATATAGCCCTGTCGTCAGTCTGTCCGCCTGTCTGTATGCATGTATGAAAACTTGTCCCTCAGTTTAGATATATAGAGCTGAAAGCTTCTGTGCATTTGTCGGAATCAGCCTAATCGGACCGATCGAGGGAGATAGCTCCCATACAAACTCATATTCAAGTACATGTTCTTATTGTTTTTGGTATTATTGATTTGAAACTTGGACACTATTAGTATCTGACCCATATCCACCAACAATGGATATTTCAAGACCCTCGGATTTCTAGGAGAGGTACCTCCCATACAAAGCATGTACTTAGAAAAATAATCAGAAGATATAAAAGGTGCGTGAAGAGTATTACAACTTCGGCATAGCTAAAGTTAATCTTCTTTTCACTGGTTTATTGTTTTCTTAAAAAAGTGTTATATGATATTATTTTTGTATGGTTCTAAAGTATTTTGATGTTACTTATCTACTTCAGAGTAATATTTTGATAATATTAAATCACTAAAAATGAAATTGAGGAATTTTATAATTGATAGTTGATGTTCCGTGGTACCTAAAGGAAACTACAATCATCGATATTTTCAGATTCTGTTGATAAAAAAATCAATTCAAATATTAATGGATTTATATATAGAGAGAAATAATAGAGAACGAAGGGCTTGAAGCATACGAATCAGCCAATATGGTCAGATGACCATAATTACTCTTTTCATAACCTTTCAACCAAACCATTTATCTTAAGTTTCGTGGGAAGGAGACAGAACTATTGTTTTATTTGTTTATTTATAGGACTAAACCTATTAACACTTATGGTATATGTTCTTCCTCCAAGGAAGAGGTTTCTTTATACTACGGCCCTCGAGAGATTACATTAAAGTCAGGGCACCTCAATACGTGTTTTGTTAAAGTACTCGTGTAAATAAATACTTTATTATTTATTTTATATAGCAAGATCGAAGTTACAAACTAACAACATAGCTTATGAATTATGGTACTGGCAACTAGTGGCCCTCAGCTATCTGATACAGTATAAGAAATTTATATGTATTTTTAGATTAAATATGAATAATGTATTATTTTTATACTTATCACGCAGTGAATAGTATTATAAGTTTGTCGTGAAGTTTGTAACTCATAGAAGAAGACATCGGAGACCCCATAAAGTATACATATTCTTCATCAGTGCGTGGAGACAAGTTGATCTAGCCATGTCAGTCTGTCCGTCTGTATATATGCAAACACGGAGCTTTCTTTTCACCATACGCAGTACATTTCTCTGAATCAGCCGCATCAGACTACATAAATTTTTTTACTATTGTTTTGAAACTATAAATTTCCGACTCATATAAATCAACCTTGAAAATTTTAAGACCGTCGGATCACTAGGTAGGGTACCCTCATACAAACTTGGATCTAAATTTATGTTCTTGTTAGAAAAAACTTTTTTGCTTTTTGTTCTATCGACTTGAAATTTTGACTTTATAATTTTCTGACCCATATATTTTTTGTTTTTTATATAAATAAACATAATTATGTTGTTGTAGTATAGTAATGTTGCATTATATTAAATGTGATAAGTTGGCTTCTTTAGAAATTTTATAATAGTTAAAATGTTTTTTTGGAAGAGGTCTTATAATAGTTCAGTGATGTTGAAATAGAAAGGGATTTGAGATCGCATATAAGATAATGCAGGGCATACATTAAATGTGTGATATATTGGGTCATATAAAAAGTCTCCGCGTTTTTTTGCCACTAGATGGTGTTGGTGTCCATAGATCTGGCCACACTAATCTGATTGTACAAACGAATTGAAACGTTTTTGAAAGACAGCTGTATAATTCATTGCTCGTGATAAAAGTTATACTGATTTGAATATGAGTGAAATATCTGAAGAAATACGCTATGTGATGCTTTTTTACTATAAAAAAGAGAAAAACGCTGCAAAACCATGCCGAAAATTTTGTGCAGTTTACGGTGAGAATGCTGTGAGCGAACGCCGGACCCAGGAGTGGTTTGCTCGATTCCATTCCGGAAATTTCAATGTTAAAGATGCACCTCGCACTGGTCGGCTTGACTCTGAAAAACTAATGGAGCAAGACCGGCATGGAAGCTGCCAGGAGATAGCGGAGGCACTAAACATCAACCATATGACAGTTTGGAATCATCTAAAAAGAGACGGTTACTCAAAGAAGCTCGATGTTTGGGTGCCACATGAATTACCTCAAAGAAATTTAATTGACGGAATAACCATCAGTGAAACGCTGCTGAAACGTAACGAAATGGAACCATTTTTGAAGCGAATTATTACGGGCGATGAAAAATGGATTAAATACGAGAATATCCAATGCAAGCGATCATGGGCAAAGGTGTCTTCAATCATGACCCGGACAAATTGATGGAGCTTGGTTGGGAAGTTCTGATGGATCCACCGTATAGTCTGGACCTTGCACTCTCTGTCTACCAATTGTTTCGGTCTCTGCAAAACTCTCTTCATGGTAAAAAATTGGCCGACCAAAGAACCGCAGAAAATCACTTGGCCAAGTTTTTCGCTGATAAACCACAGAAGTTCTACACCGATGGAATTGTGAAGCTACCCGGAAAATGGCAAAGGTCATAGATAATAATGGCTAATATCTAGGTAGTGTCGCTGTGCGATGTACGTGTGCCCTAAATGTAGTTTGATTATTTAAGTTTGATAGATTCTTGATATTTGGTCTATGGATTCGGTAAATTGATCTGCTAATTGTTTTTTAATGAATACTCTAAATAAAATCTGTGGTTACAGTTTACGAATTTATGAGTACATTGTACGAATTTTATTAATAGTTTTCACTTTATTAGTAGAATGTACGTATAAAGTCGCACAATGTACTCATAATCTTTGAAATTTTTTATTCCGAATACATTGTACAAATATATTCGTATATACTTTACGAATACATTCGTGGAGAAAGCGTGCTATGAATGATTCGTACATTGTACTCAAAATATATATTTTGTCAATATGAGTAAAATGTTCGAAAAATCATGCTACGAATGATATTCGTACATATTTTAATCATATCTTTTTTCAGTGTATGTGATTATACCAGGTTAATGTTTGTCTCTTGAATCTTTTTAATCTTATGTTGATTTTAAGGAGCTTGTTTGTAAAAGAGAAGTTAGCGTTGTGCGTATATACGTATTAATGGGTTTTTGAGGGCTGTCTTTGCTTCTTGGTCGGCAATTTCGTATCCGTTTTTTTTATTGTGTCCCGGAATCCAAGAAGTATTATTTTGGGGTAATGTCGTAGAAGGAGGAACCTTATGGCTGATTCATATTAGTTATGATTTTCAATATTTTTAATTGCTTTCAGAGCTGATATGGAGTCAGAACAGGTCATAAAGTTGCCGTTCGATAATTTCAGAAGCATAAATAGTGGAGTATGGCGTTAATAGTCCAATTTGAAATGAGCTTTCTTCGTTTGTTATAGCAAAAGAAGTGTCATGGTCAGATTTGGGCTCATCAGTATTTTTGTTAATAAGATTGGCTTTAATATGGAAATAATTGTGTGGGTGTTACAGTTAAATTTGAAACTAGATAAACATTTATTTATATTAATTTTTTTAGTAAGTGATTTTATGAGATTTTCAATATGGTTATTCCATCGTTGATTGTTAGGCCTAATACTTTAACAGTGGAAACTTTAGGAAAAGTGTAGTTATTTGTTTTGATTGTGGTAATCTTTTTTTTCTGCATACATGTACATGTTTTCATTTGGAAAGTGATAGAGAAGAACCAGAGAAGTCACACCATTCAGCTATCCTTGAGAAGGTCTGGTCTAGATTTATTGTTGAATTGGATTATTTTTGGTTAAGTTTATCTTATAGGTGGAAATAATCCGCATAAGCTACGAAGGATAAATTTCGTTGAATTGTGATTGTATATGCTAGCTTATTATAAGCTATTAAAAATAGTATCACTGATATTGACGATCATTTAGGGATTCCATTGTGAATAAGATAGTTATCGGAGGTGTGGTGTGATACTCTACATTTGATTTTTCTATGGGTCATAACATTTATTACGTATTTTAATATTTTAGGTCCTATTCTCCATTCGATTAACTGTTCTGTTACTCCAATTTTGTCGAAGGCTTTGCTAAAGTCCAGTGAAATTATTGATAAGTGTTGCTTGTGTGAAAGCGCAGATGTTATCAGGTGGTCTATAAAAATAAGAATGTCTGTAACCGACTTTCCTTTTTTAAAACCAACTTGATTTGGGTGAAATAGTTTGTTAACGTTAACAAACCACCACAATCTTTTGGCTATAATTCTATCGAGGACTTTACTAAAACAGGGATTCACGGATATTGGACGATGTGAATTTACTAGAGTTTTGTTGGAGTCAGGTTTAAATATTGGAATTAATAAAACAAGTTTTGTATTGTTGTGGTATATACAATAGTTTCTTAACATATTGTTATAGTGGGTTTTCAGTCTATTTTTAAATAAGTAAGATGTATTTTTGATCATTTGGTAAGAAATTCGGTCAAAGCCTGGAGTCTGAACTTTTAAACTATAGAGTGATGAGAGTAGTTCTATCATGGTTATATCATTTTCAATAAGTAGGGCAGTCTTTGATGGAGTAAATGTGTATGTGTTATTCATCGAGTGTTTGTAGTTAACAAATGTTTGTGGGAATTTAGGCAATATAAGTGCCTGATCTACATCCACCAACCATATAAATTTTAAGACCCTAGGACCACTAAGGGGGGGGGGGGGGGTTTGCACGTACGCCCCATACAAATTAAAGTTCGTATTAGAAAAACTTTTTTGTCGGAATAGCCAAAGTTAGTTTTTTAATATTTTTTTTTGTGTTATACAGTGAAACTTCTCTATAATGGATTTACACAGGAACGCAATATTAGAATTATTTAATAAATAAATATTTGTACTGTTTTTATTTGATCCAATTGTTATTTACAAAAATGTAATCCATTATATTGGTCGAGACATCATTCTTCTTCATTAAAATGGTTAGATCCTATTCCATGTATCTATAAAGAAACCCATCTCAGTGTAGATAATTCCTTAGGGGCCATCCATATAATAGTCCCATGTTGAGGGGGTAGGAGGTTGTAAACGATGTGTGATCGTTTTGGTGAAGCATTCGTCTTCGTCTTAGTTTAGCTAAGCTGCGCACAAACTCTATTATCTTTGTGTAATTTTGTGGCAATGGACACATACTCGAAAAGTGTCCCGCCTCACCACAGTTATTACATACAAGGATTGTTTTAACTGGTTTCTTTTGTTCCATTTCTGCTCCATAACGTTTTAATGTCAGCTCAGCTTTCATTTGGTAAGTCATACTATGGTTCACAAAATATTCTTTTACGGCGTCACGCATCTGCTTCATGCTAGTAAACCTTATTGTAGCAAGCGTTTTCTGAAATTTGTTATGTTTTCAATCGAATCGAGCGTATCGTATACTAGCAGCTGTGACATGGAGGGGGTCATAATCTTTGTGATGTCACATGTCGAAATCAAAAGTATTAATACGAAATTTCAACTGTAAACGAAAACGAAAAATGTAGAAATACTCACCAACTCTAACATAGACTTTGTTACCTATATAGATCCTTTATAGGAACCTTAAGAGACAAAACTTTTAAAAATAAGAGAAATAAAGGTAACATTATACTATCGATATCCATTGCAAAATATGTGATGTTTCACCAGAGGGGGGTGGTCTCACAATTGTGACTAACTATGACGAGGGGTGGGTTAGGTTGGAGTCAAAAAATCATGAAAATCTTGTGACGTAATATATCATCACTATTTAATTATTCATTTTTTTACTCTTCAAACAGTATTATAAGTTGATCATGAAGTTTGTAACATACAGAAGGAGACATCTGAGACCCCATAAAGTATATATATTCAGCGCGACGGGACAAATTGATCTAGCCATGTCCGTTTGTATGTATGCAAACTAGTCCCTCAGTTTTTAAGCTAGAGAGCTGAAATTTTACAGGGAGCTTTCTTTTTACCATACGCTGCCTAAAGGCGACCATTAAAGTCGCCCTGGAAAGGTGCCGTACTGTGGGCCACAGAGGAAGCCAAGATGCCACACTCATGGATCCCAACTTGCAGTCCCTGGAGACCTCTAGGATCCTGGACTTCCTACAGGGGCAGAACAAAGGCCTCTACGTCGATTCATGGCGCACACTGAGAAGAGCTGTAAGGAGCTCAAATGTAACACTGGTCCTTGCAGTTGACCAGAAATCAGCAGCCAGCCTTGAGGAATCAGGCGAGAGGGTCATCCTTCGGTTTGGCCAAGTGACCATCAGGTTAAAGCTGCACCCGTCAATGCTGATGCGCTGGCGGACAAAATGGAAGCTGTGGGGCTAGATGAATAGGATGAAAATACTCCACCCAACCCAGACCCCGTAGTCAAAACATGAAGTGCATCCAGGCAAATCTTCACCATGCAAAAGCCGCAACAGCTAGAACTTAGCAGAAGGTTTGCCGGCGGATGCACCAACATAGGTCTCATTCAGGAGCCCTGGCTACACAGAGGCGGAATAGCAGGTGTCAAAATACCAAATACAAAGGTAATCCATGACGTGGGTGCAGTCAAACCAAGGGCTGCACTTAACTTAATATTGAATATGTGCTATTCACAGAATTTATGAAGGGCGACACGGCAGCAGTACTGGTTGAAGCGGACTCAAAGGGAAATAGAGTTGAGGCTGTCATAGCCTCCGCTTACTTCCCTGGAGACGCCAACGAAGCACCACCATCAAACATCATAGGCTTAGTGAACTACTGCAAGCCACAAAACAAAAAACTTTGATCATTGGCTGCGATGCAAATGCGCACAATACAATCTGGGGCAGTACAGAGACAAACACAAGAGGTGAGTCACTCCTACATTTTTTTACTACAAACTAACATAGCGATTACGAACAGGGGTAATAAACCCAACTTTGAAAATGCTATACGACAAGAGGTTCTTGACTTAACACTCATAACAAACAACTCACTTGATATGATCACAAACTGGAGAGTCTCTGATGTGGACTCAATGTCTGATCATAAACACATTCTCTTTGAAATCATGGGGTTAACCAAGAGCGTAATGCTCTACTGAAGCCCCAAAGCAACTAACTGGGATAAATACTGAGACTGTTTAGAATCTAAACTAACCAGAAGCATGCTTCCCATAAAATCGACAGAGAAATTGGATGCATCAGTTGAATATCTGACTGACTCCATTATATCCTCATATCACGAATGTAATCCTCTCAAGACAAAATCCTCAACGAAGAGGGTTCCTTGCTGGAACAAAGAACTTGCCAATCTGCGTCAAATAGTAAGACGCAAAAAAATATAAAACATGGGAAGAATATAGCAAATCCTTGACATTATATAACAAGGAACTAGAGGAAATCAAAAAGGAACTCATGGAAAAACTTCTGTGAGGAACTTCAAGATGTCCCAACTTCATCCAGAATACATAAGTCATTGTCAAAAGGGGCAACTAACCCAATTGGCACACTAAAGGCAAAGATATGGTACTTTCACAAACACTTTTGAGGGTACTCTAGAGCTTCTCCTTAAAACTCATTTCCCGGAATGTCGGCTTAACACAACCAGCGATAACGATCAAGGGGTGTCAGCATACAATCACTACAGGGCAAGAAACTCTACTATATATAGAATAGTAATTTTGAAAGTGTAGAATGGGCAATAAAATCGTTTAAACTCTACTTATCACCCGGACCTGATGGTATATTTCCAGCCCTACTTTCCAAGGGTAACTTATTTATTTAAATCTTATTTTGGTTCAAATCTTCAGATGAAGTTTAATATTGGGATGTGTTCCAAAGATTTGGCGAGAGATCAAGGTTATATTCTTACAAAGGGCGGCAACAAGCCCCCTGAATCTCCCAAATCATACAGGTCAATCAGTCTTATGTCCTTCATGTTGAAAACCATGGAAAAGATATTGGACTGCCACCTAAGAGAGGCGGTACTTTCGTATACTCCACTACACAAACTTCAATATACGTATCAAAAAGGGAAATCTACAGTTACAGCACTGCACACAATCGTTCGCGATATAGAAAAGACTTTAGACTGTAAGGAAGTAGCCCTTTGTGCATTTATGTACATTGACAGTGCCTTCGATAATGCGAACTTTCAAGCAATAGAATTGGCACTCTCCAGTAGAGGAGCAGATCCCGCAATAGTAAAATGGGTAAGCAATATGCTAAACCAAAGAATAATTACAGCCTCGTTGGGGCAAGTCAACCTGAGTGTTACAGTAGTAATGTGGTGTCCGCAGGGGGTAGTCTTATCACCACTTTTATGGTCCTTATTAGCTGACAACCTAATACAGATCCTTAACAATAAAGGGTAAAAAACAATCGGATATGCAGATGATCACAGGCAGCCATGAAAGGACTCATCATCATCATCATCACTACAGCTCTTTGTGAGCTTTGGCCTGCTGTACGTAACGCCTCCATGTTACTCGGTCTTTCGCAGCCGTTTTCCAGTTATCCATCCTTAGTTTCATTAGGTCTTCGTTTATCTCATCTATCCATCTTCATCTTGGTCTTTCTCTCGCTCTGTTTGTGTATGACCCAGCACTTTTTTTTAAGCCCTTGTGTCGTCCATTCATGCTACATGACCTAACCATCTTATCCGTTGCGCTTTAATAAACCGTATAACGTTTTCGCCTTGAATTAGTTTCTCGAGTTCGTCATTCCATCTGATTCTCCATTCGTCAGGTGCAATATTTATCGCGCCGAAGTTTTTTCGGAGAATTTTTCTTTCAAAAATCAGTAGTTTCGTTTTGCTTTCTTCATTCAACGTCCATGTCTCGGCTCCGTAGCACATAACAGGTCGTACTAATGTCTTATATAGTGTCAGTTTGCAGGCTCTGTTAAGCAGTTTTGATTTGAATAATTTTGAAAGCGATGCGAACGACCTGTTTGCTGCCTGTATCCTTTCGTCAATTGTAGCGCTCATGGCATTGTTTGATGCCAGGCTATAGCCAAGATATGTAAATTAATTTACTGCTTCGAATTCGTATTTGCCAAGCTTAATTGATTTTACTGTTTGTTTTGTCTTTCGCTCTAGACATAAGCATGTATTTAGTTTTTTCTTCGTTAATTTTTAGTCCAATTCTTGCTGTTGCAGTTTCAATCTCAGAAAGGATAGATATTAACGCGATTTTATTTTTACTTGCAATTGTAATGTCATCAGCATATGCATATATTTGAGTGGTTCTATTTAGTATATGTCCGGTCCGTTTGGCGTCGCATACTTCGTCTATTGCATAGCACAATAATAAATTAAAAATCGTTGAGGAGAGTGTATCGCCTTGGCGCACGCCGGCGCGTATCGAAAATGCTGCTGATGTGCTGTCTTGTACCATCACTTTGGATTCCGTGTTTTTCAAAGTTATCATTATTATTCT
Organism: Amiota mariae; assembly: GCA_035041805.1. Classification (NCBI taxonomy): domain Eukaryota; kingdom Metazoa; phylum Arthropoda; class Insecta; order Diptera; family Drosophilidae; genus Amiota; species Amiota mariae. The sequence continues at coordinate 117,518 of JAWNKV010000436.1, forward strand.
GATCAATTTTTCTAGGATTCCGCATCTTTTAAATATATCAGGAATCGTTGATCTATTTATAGTGTCAAATGCTTGTTTGAAATCAATGAATAGTAAATGTAAGTCAATGTTGTTGTCGGGAGTAGAGAGTTGAGGCTGACGTTCGATCGAACGCGCCTGTTCGAATGCAGCTTCAGACTTTGATAGGATAAAGGTGAATGTCCCCAAAACAGTTCGGGATAAAGCCTAAATCAAATCGCACGCACAAATCGAGACTTCAAAGCAACAACAACAACAATAGTAACAAGCTCTATTATAGATAACAGAAAAAGCACAGCTGTATCATTATAAATAAATACAATGAGTAAAATAATACATAACTGTTCATCTTGTGCATATTGCATTTCTTATATACATAAGCTTATAGGTGATGTAAAATAACATCTCCTCAAAACAGTTGTATTTGTAGCATTTTTCCATTGATTGTTTGATAGCGAAGATCTGATCAGACGTTGATCTACCAGATCGAAAACCGCATTGATATTCGGGTAGTACTTTTTCCGCGTATTCTATGAGTTTGTTGTTTAGTACTCGTGCAAGAATCTTATACGTCGTGTTAAGGAGCGAGATGCCGCGGTAGTTTTTGCAGATTGCTTTATCACCTTTTTTATGAATCGATATTATGAACGCCGTATTCCAGTCGTTTGGCAAGATTTCCTGCTCCCAAATCAGCGTTATTAGGTGTTGTATTCTTTCTATATATTTTCCACTGGCATTTTTTAATAATTCGGCGGTTATATTATCCTCTCCTGGCGACTTGTGGTTTTTCATTTGATTTATTGCGTCTTGAACTTCGCCTAGCGTTGGTGGCTGCATATATTGTGAACCTTCAGTGATGTTTTGTTCTTTAATTTCGTTGTGTTCTTCAACGCTCTTTTCTACATTCTCGACATTTAGTAGTTCATTAAAGTGCTCAGCCCATCGCTCTACAATCTTTTGTTGGTCGGTAATTATTTCACCATTTTTTGATTTACAGCTGTTTGTGCGAGGTTGGAAACCACGTTTTTCCGATTTAATTTGGTTGTAGAATTTTCGGGTATTATTGTGGGTAAAATTTTCGCAAATGCTTTCCAAGTTACTTTTCAAGGATTCGCGTTTTTTCTTCTGGCACATTTTCGTAGCAGTCCTTCTCTTCTCAATGTAAATTTCTTTAGCGGCTCTGGTCTTTTTTCAAGCCAGCTTTTTTCCGCTTGGTTTTTCACTGCTATTGCATTCCTACACTCACCATCAAACCAGTCTGAGTTTTTATTCTTTGTTTCGCTTCCGACGGTGTTTTTTTGCTACAGTTGTGATTGCTTCTTTCAAGATTTCCCACTCCTCTTCTATGCTTTTTGAGATGCTAACTTTAGAAATTTTGTTGTCTAATTCATTTTGGAAGTCTCTTTTGACTTTCGTGTCTGCCAATTTGTCAGTGTTCCACTTTTTCCTTATCGGTCCTTTGATTTTGTTAACGTTGGACAGCTTATGTCGGAGCTGCACTCTTACTAAAAAGTGGTCACTGTCTCAATTTGGCCCTCTGAGGCTTCGTACATCAGTTATGTTGTTTTTTCTCCTTTTGCATATCAGGGCGTGGTAAATTTTATTCGTGCTATCACGGCCAGGAATCTTCCACGTACCCTTGTGTATGTCTTTATGTGGGAACGCAGTACTCGAGATATATGTTGCCGTCAAGCTCGCAACATTACATAGTCTCATGCCATTCTCAGATGTTTTTTTTATGGAGCGAGTGCTTACCGACTACGCCTTTAATGGAGCTTTCGTAACCTATTTTTGCATTGAAATCTCCTAAAATAACCATGAAAGGACTATAAGGGACTTAATGCAGGATGCCTTAAATACAACATGGGAGTGGTGCATGAAAGAGGGGTTATCAATTAACTCCACCAAAACCACTTATGTCCCATTTACCAGAAAAAGGGCGATTGACGCTCCAATATTAAAAATAAATGAGACAGAGGGTTTCTTAAAGGTAGAGGAACAAACTAATTCTCTAGGTGTCATCCTGGATACAAAACTCACCTTTGAGGCACACCTCAATTCAGTAATAAAAAGGCCACGAAAAACCTTTGGACTACAAAACAACTTTTAGGGAAATCCTGGGGTCTGAGCCCCAAAATGACCTTCTGGATCTACACTCAAATGGTTACACCCATCATACTATGTGGGGCTTTGGTATGGTGGGAAAAGCCAAAAAAACAACAGCTATATCAAAACTGTGTAAATTACAAAGGTTAGCGTGCCTAAGAATTACTGGAGCTATTAAAACTACCCCAACTGCTAGCATGGAAGCGTTGCTAAATTAACCACCGTTACACCCAGCGATACAAGAGGAAGCTGCAATGCAAGCACTCTCAATCCATAGGAAAGATAAATTGAAACCAGGCAATCTTACTGGACACCTAGAAATTTTAAATAGGGTCGAACCTGCTACACATATGACCCAGACAATTGACCACACAGACCAAGTACTCGATTTCACCAAGAGGTACATTGTTATTTTCCCATCAAGGGAGGAGTGGATCGCTAGCCCAACATGGTTACATGATGATTCACAAAAATGGTATACTGATGGATCTAAAACGCTTCAGGGTGTAGAATCAGGAATAGTGGGCCCTGGAGCACACAAATCAATAACATTAGGTGCAGATACCATAATATTCCATAAGGTGCTCTATGCTATAATGGAAACAGTGGAAATCCTATCCAAAAGAGGACTAAAAAGAGTCAAAATCAAAATTCTCTCTGACAGTCAATCAGTCCTCAAAGCCCTAAAAAGCTACACATTCCCATCAAAAGTCCTCATAGAATGAAACAATGCACCCAATCAGCTGGCTATCCACAATCAGGTTTCTCTGATCTGGGTGCCAGGACATGAAGGACACGAAGGCAACGAAAAGGCAGAACTTTATACCAAAAAAGGGGCCGAAAACCCACTTATTGGCCCAAACCCCTTTATATAATGGGATTGTGTTTTGTCGAAGCATGTCAAGCGCGTGGGATTGCATTGAATGAGAATAAATGGCGTGTATGTTTGAATGAAGTGAACAAACTAATTCTCCAAGGCAATTGTGAGAGTTATTTGGGTTTATTTGTGATTTGAAAGATGATATGAGTGATGAGCTTCTTAAAGTCTACAGTAATGACAGAAATGTCGTATTGATCTATTCTAATAATCGATGATATACTGCAGACTCATAATATTTCATGTCAAGAACTTTTGTATCATGATGCTGGTACTTATTTTGTTTAACGGCTCACGCAAGTTGCAGGTTGTATTCGGTGGGAGGACCTTACACAATGTGTTCATATTACCAATTCCATTATTAGAAAATTCAGTTTCAAATATCAGTCCTGACAGTAGTCAAGGTAGATTCCTCAATTCTGCGTCACTGATTATAATCGACGAAATTCCAAAGTGTCCTCCTTATGTTATGAAATTAATCGGTTTGTGAGAGACTTGAGTTCGGAAAAGAATAGAGACAAATTATTTGGGAGGAAAACAATTTTGTGGTGCGGTGATTTTGGACAAATCCTACCAGTTGTTCCTCATGGTTCACGTGTTACCCTCATCGAAAATTGTATTACATCGTGGTCTGATTTTCGAAAATTGCATTATGTCACTTTAAGTCGAAATATGAAGGCCGTTCCTAATTAAATTCAATTTGTTCAGTTTCTTATATCATTTGGTTACGGTAAAATGGAAGCTTTTCCTCAGTTTGCTTCGGATATCGTTGAAATATTGAATCATTTATTTTGTGAGCCTGGAAACCTCATCAATGATATATTTGGAAATAATCTGGAAACCATTTTATCTACTGACATTTTGAAATCAGTTATTTTGGTTACAAAATATGACGATTGTTCATTTATTAATTTATAATTTTTAAAACGAATGCCTGAAGAGGAGCAGGCTTACTACAGCTTTGATAAAATTGACAGCAATGATCACCTTGAACATGATAATTTTCCTATCGAATATTAATTCCCCGTATTCATTTGACTTATTCGGGAACTATTTTCCCGTTCATATTTTAAAGAACTCAATTTGCAGTCATTCCATCTTTAGCGATGACTATAAATAAATCCCAATGTCAAACGTTTCAAAAAGTTGGAATTTTATTGAGATAGCCTGTGTTTAGTCACGAACAATTGCATGTTGCCGCCAGTATAGTTCGATCATTCAATAGATTGTGATTTCTGAGACATCAGATCAGTGCCATTTATCACGCGATAGTAGAGTTTTCATAAGAAACATTGTTCCTAGAGAAGTTATTAGCACTTCAAAAAACAATTTTTTTTTCTAGAATACGGTCGATTGTGTCGGCCGCGGGTTCCACTAGTAAAAATAAAAAGACAAAAAAAAAAAAAAAAAGATTGTAACTACATATAAGGTACAGCCGCATATAAGGAGCTTTTACGTTTATAAGTGATATTGGAGAGTTTGTATATGATCTACTTGGACATATGGAGCCTTTATCTGTTGAGGATAGAATATGACCACATGCCGTTGATTCTTTGTTTTAAATTTGAAAACAAAAGAAATAATGAGCCCTTTAAGCTTCTGCCGAAGTTGCGATGGAAGGAAATTGAGAAGCCAAAGTACGACAAATTAATTACAGAGCATTCAAGCAAATATAGGCATGATGAAAGGGAAACACAAATGTCGGATTTGCCCATGTAATCAAAGAGTCGATGCTTGATTTTAAGAAAGGAAAATTTGTATTTGTTCCCACTTATAAATGGTTTGTTTGAAGTGCTGTAATGTGAGAAAACGTTCCATTAAACTATTAGAAGCCTACAGAAAATGTCCAAGTATAGAAAATAAAGAAAACTATTTAGTCGCAATCAAGGTTTCAACATATATGCAGTGAAAAAAGAAAGGAGCATTTTAGAAATGTGGATATCCAAATAAATATGATAAGCGATGGGAAGGATTGGTGGAGACTAGTTAACCAGTTGAGAATTACAAAATTGCAAATACATCAAGAAATAACAGGAGCAGATCTTACGAAGTATTTCAAGCACCTTCTAAATTCCCCGCAAATATCGCAAGATATTCTATCGCAGAGAGATTAAATGAAGATGAAAATTTGGATGCTGAAATAAAGACAGCAGAGGTGAAACTGTTTTAAGAAAAAACTAAAGCAAATAAGGACCCTGGGGAAGATAGGATTACCTATGAGCATCTAAAAAATGCACCTGATAAATTCTTGGCTGAAATTTCGAACTGCCTTAATATATTGTTTCAACAATCAAAGATAAGACTTTTGTAAAGTCCATAATCTGTCCAATTTTCAAAAAGGGAGATCCCACATTAACTAGTAATTATCGTGGAATTTCTTTTATGAACTATATGGAAACAGTTATGATGGGAGTAGTTATCGCGAGACTCTAGAACTGGGTAGAAAAGTGAAATATTCTTAATGAATTTCAAGCAGGTTTCAGAAAAAGCTACTCAACTGTAGATAATGTATACAATCTTGCTGCAATTGTACAGTTAAAGATTTATGAAAAGTTAAAAGTATACGCTTTTTTGTTAATTTGAAGGCAGCATTCGATAAGGTTTCTCGTAAAAAAATAAAAAGATTCATGGCTAAAGTCTATAACAAAACAAAATCTGCGGTTTGGGTGGGAGAGGAACTATCAGATGAGTTTGAGACCGTTTCAGGAGTCAAACAGAGTTGTTAATGTCACCATTGTTCTTTGCTCTTTATTTAAATGACTTGTATGAGTATTTAGGGTATGGTCTCGCTATTGAAGACATAAACATGAGGTTGTTGCTATATGCTGACGATATTGTAATCCTATCAGACAACATATGATACAAAATTCCGAAGAGTATTGCAGTAAGTGGAATTTTAAACTTAAACAAAATACATCTGAAATGATTATCTTTAGGAAAGGAAGGAGATTGTGTGAAAAAGAGAAGTGGTTCATTAGGGGCGACTTGATAAAAATTGCTTCTCAGTATAACTACCTGGGAATAGTTCTTACTCCAAAATTTAGTTTTGGGAAACATATAGAAAATAGGAATTGTTTGGCAAAAATTAATATCAATTCGACCTGGAATAATTTTTTAAGTAAGCCTGATATTAAGCTAAGTTCTAAATGAAAACTTTTTATACAACTATATTTTATTAAAAAAAGTTTTGAAATTGCCGAGTTTTACACCAACCTATGCAATAATGCTAGCAACTGGCATGGACAATAACCATTTTTATACGCTAGATCTGCACCTGCGGTATATAATGAAGACAAATCAAAGATTGTTGTCAAAAAAACTACTAGAAAGGAACATTGCGTGGATCAAAGAAGTAAATTTAATAGGTCGACGCTATGAAATTAGCTTTAGGTGTGCTCCTTCCTTGCTGGTAGCTTTGGAACAATAAAAGAATGCTTATATTGCGTATGTAGCATAAAGCGTATGTAGATCAAGCAATTCAGTCAAGTAGATTCTATAAGAATCTTAGTTTCAATATTAATTTTGAGCAAACATATTTTGCAGATAGTTTTACTTCAAATAAGATAACATGATTTTTAAAACAAGATGCGACTTTATTAAATTAAATGCCAACATTTTTGGAAACCATATAGAAGCAGAAATATTATGTTCACTCCATAACTTAAAAGAGCAAGAAAACTTTTACCACTTTATAAGGAAATGTCTGATTTTAAGAGTTCATATATGCATATTTTGGGAAAGTATTTTTAGAAGAAGCTAAATTTAGACAACATTTAAATGAATACAAATCTACTAATTTGACAAATTTTGTTTACTATGTAATTAATGCGTTAAAATACCATGAAGAGTTAATCACCAAATTCAATTATTGAATTTTGTTTTTTTTGACTTTTCTTTTAATTAATTTTAATTTGCATTGCATACGTAATATTCAATTCAATTATTTATTTATATATTTCATAAGTTCTAGTTTATTTTACTTAAATTTAAGATGCTATTTCCGACAGACGACTTTTATAGTCATTGTTGTATGTTCTGAATTAAGGAAAAACAAATAATAATAATAATATAAGGTGTACAAAATTATAAACAATACTTTAATAAAAATAAGAAAATTAATATTAACAACAACAATAATAAAAGAATCAGCCAAGTGTGAGTCGGACTCGCACACGGAGGGTTCCGTACCATCGTAAAAGATTTTCTCCTTAAAATATTAAATTATGTGGATATTTATCAGCCTAAAAATATACTACAATTACAGCTTAAAAGTATACTACAAAAACAAAAAAATTGTTAAACAAAAGGTTAAATCAAAGAACAATGCTTCTAAAAATGTGTATTTTTAGTATTTGTCGTTCTACACCTAAGTGAATTATACACTCTGTGAAAATTTCAACTCTCTACCTATTACGGTTCATGAGATAAAGCAGGAGATGGACAGACGGACGGACATTGTAAGCTTAGTAATAGGGTCCCGTTAGTTCCATATGGGTACGGAACCCTAAAAAACAATAATTTCTATTTGGAAACTCTAACAGGTGCGTCTAGATTAACCTTCATCACGCCAAGGCAACTTCTACTGTCTTGGAGAAATTGTTTAATCTGAGTCACCTGGGAGCTGTTCTTATCCAAGGGCCATATGTTGTTAAGGATCAGGTAAAGGGCATATCAAGTGAGCTATATTACGAATCCTGCAATGCAGGCAAACCTAGAGCCTGTATTATGTTGAGAAAGGGTCTAAATGCCTATCTAATTTCAGAACACAATAGCTAGGACCAAACGGCCATCTGCATAGACTTACCTACATCGGCAGGTATGAGAGAGATAATACAATGCTCATCATACCTGCCAGGGGATAGTGTAGACCTGTCATTCATAAGCATAAGGAATCTTGTGGAGGATTGCCAGAGGAAGAATCGACACCTCATCGTGGGCTGTGATGCCAACGCTCATGTGGGGAAGTACGGACATCAATTTTAGGGGTGAGTGCCTCTCTGTACTTATTCACTCATTTAGACTAGAATTGTTAAATGTAGGTGTTATGTATAGTCAGTAGATCACGAAACTCCAACCGCGACGGTCATGAACACAGCGTAACAAGCATATACTAAACTGGCGACGAGGATGAAAGAACACAAAAAAAAAAATAAAAGACAGAAGAAATCAAAACGACGACAAACGTCAAACAACAGCAAGCACAACAAAGATAAGCAACTAGCGATCAAGTTTCCAATGGAAGTTCCGTAGACCACAAACATCAAAACGACAGCAAGCAGCAAAACCAAAGATAAGCAACGAGCGATCAACCTGTCAGTGGAAGTGCCGCCAAAACAGTTATTAAATTCATTGTGTGTGCGTTGTGTCTACGACACGAGATTAAAAGTAAAAATAAAAGGGAAAATCAAATGAATGGCAAATCGGTAAAACAACAGCAAACAACAAAAACAAGAAAATTAAATTATTGTATGCGCGTGTGACTGCGACACCAACGACAGTAAAATAACGAACGTCAGAAGCAACAAGGAAATCAAAGCGACCACAAAGATCAAAACAATTGTTATTTATACGTTGTGTGCGTGTGTGCGACTGATTGTTGTTGCTGCTAATGGCTCGAATTTAGTTGGGTGCAATTGATTCGACGCACTGGTCATACGCATTGACAGTATTCACAGTATCAACAGCGAGAGGAATATCCAAGCGATCCTGGATAAGTTCAAGCATTTATTCGAATCCGATCTGGGTCGTTATACTGGGCCACCAGCGTCTTTGCATATTGATGCGAACACGCCACCAGTAAAACTAGTAAACCAGTAAAGCAACCATAGCGGAGCCATTACATGGGCTTCTCGATAATAATGCACGCTAGTCATGGAACCGTCATCACGAAAGATCTTTTGCTACACTTAAAAAACTCATTGTTTCAGACGACGTGCTAGTTCACTACGATGGGAAGTTGCCCTTAGTGTTAACATGTGACGCATCACCTTATGGAATCGGAGCAGTCATAAGTCAGCAGATGGGTCTGAAAAATCTATTGCGTTCTATTCGCGAACACTCGGCAAGGCAGAATGAAACTACGCGCAAGTCGATAGAGAAGTGGTGGCACTCGTTGCAGGAGTCAGAAAATTTCATAATTATGTGTACGGCCGTCCTTTCGCTCTGGTCACAGATCACCGCCCATTGTTGTTGATTTTCAATACAACGAAACCAGTGCCCAATATCATATCAAATCAAATGTTGCGGCGATCAATTTTTCTCAACGCGTACGACTTCAATCTAGTACATCGCGCTGGAACCAAGATTAGCAATGCAGATTTTCTAAGCCGTTGTTCATTAGTATCCAAGGAGAAAACAACATCCAGCGAAGTAGTCCTAATGATTGAGTTAGCAGCCACGCCAGTTGTGAGCGCTCAGATGTTAGCAGCACAAACTGCAAAGGATGCAGAACTATCCAAAGTTTTGAACTGGGTGTTAAGGGGATGGTCTAATGCTAAAATTGTTCGTTCAGACAAACTGTACCCTTTCTATTGCCATCGAGATGAACTCTCTGCTAACAAAGGTGTTCTAGTATGAAACCGGGCTGTCATTCCCCCTCCGGCGCGACAAGCAATATTAAACGCTCTTCATGCACCACATCCAGGTATCGTTAAAATGAACACGATAGCACGCAGTTATTTATGGTGGTCTAACATTGATGCTGAAATTGAGCTCGTCGTTAAACAATGTGCATCTTGCCAACAAAATCGGAACGAACAATCACGAACTATAACTCACTATTGGGAATCTGCCAAGCATCCTTGGTCCCGCAGTCATGTCGATTTTGCTGGACCATTCCAAAGTAAAACATTCTTTTTGGTGGTCGATTTCTACACCAAGTGGCTCGAGGTCGCAGTGTTTAACTCAACGTCATCAGCTGCTGCCATTAAATTCCTTCGGCAGCTGTTCACTACTCATGGTACAAACTACTTAGGACTACCTTAAAAAATTTAATCGTAATACCAACATCGACCTTAGTTTGGCCCACTTTTTGTTCAGTCAGCATATAACCCCTCATACAGCTACTAATCGTTCACCCGCGGAGTTGTTACTCAACCGTCATCGTAAGACTTACTTCGACAAAATACAACCAGACGAGATTACTGTGGGAAGGGCTTGTGAACCTTGCAGTGATTATCGTTTCATGTCAGGTAGCCCAGTTTGGGTTCGTCACTATGCCGTTGGGCCTAAATGGATTGAAGGTACGGTGTCTGTTCAAACCGGGCCGATTTCCTACAATGTTATTTTAAATGATTCGCGAATGGTCAAAAGGCATCAACGTTCCTGAGGGGAAGGGTTCTTCTGATAACGTTTCAGAAACCATCGAAGTACCATCATCACCACAAGCAGCTGAGCCGTGTATGAATGATCAAGATGAATCGTTTTCATCATGGGACCCAACTCCAGTGGTTATGCCAGCATCGCCAGTGCCAACAGCAGTTCGCAGATCTGAGCGTAACAGACAGGCCACTCAATTTTATGAAGCAGCTATGTATTAAGGGGTGTTATGTATAGTCAGACGATCATGAAACTCCAACCGCGACGGTCATGAACGCAGCGTAACAAACATATAAAGCAGGAAATAAACCCTAATTTACGAATAGTATTAGGGAAGAATTGTTAGACATCACCCTTTATTAAGAACCTCATCAGAGATTGGCATGTCTCTGATGAATTGTCCATGTCTAACCATCTACAAATTAGGTTCGACATCGACTTAGAACTTAAAACATGCGCTACATTTAGGCAACCCTAATCCACAAATTGGAAAATATTTCAAACTTCCCTTGGGGAGAAAAAGAGCATGTGTAGCTGTATAGTCAGTAACCCTAATGAACTAGAATCAGTTTGCATGAATACCTCTGCTTCAATTGTAGTGTTGTACCACCAAGCCTGACCTGATAAATCAAAATCGGACACCAGATTCCCCCTGGTGGAATAACAAGATAGCTAGACTACGGAAAGAAACCAGAAGGCTCTTCAGTAGGGCAAAAAAAGATTGTGACTAGAACAACAATAAATTAGAGAAATTAGAAGACCAAAGAGGATATCTTGGATAAACTTCTGCGGTAATCTTAATTACCTAAGCAGTAGTGCTAAGATTCACAAGATCTCTCAAAAATGCACTAAAATATTAATCTACTTCTCATAAGACCGAATGGCACATACACTCAAAATAGTCGAGGAACCCTTAAGGTCTTGGCTAATGTATACTTTCCGGACTTCACTGAGATCACAGATGACCACCCAGAAGAGTCAGAAGGGCTTAAACTTGAGACTCATGACTGGGTTCAGGCCAAGACTTTATTTAATAGTGGAAAGATTGAACGGGCAGATGGCAGGACTAAGAGTTAACCCAAGAAAGACTTAAATAGTAACCTTTTCGAAAAAGAGATCTACATCTTGATTTAGGGATCCGTCTACTCTTGGAGAAAAAGTAGCATTCGCTAAAGAAGTGAAGTATCTTGGTATCACACTTGATGATAATCTACTTTGGAATAGCCACCTACTATATGGACAAGCCAGAGACGTCTGGATAAAAATTAGGGTCTGAACCCGCGTATGTCACTGTGGCTATACACGGCTATCACCAGACCGATTATGACTTATCTGGTGTACCAAACTAGAAAGAAGAACAGCAATGCTGAAAATCGGTAGAGTACAAGAACTGGCTTGTGTGGGTAAAACTAGTGCCATAAGGAAAGCTCCAACAACGCCTTGAGACGCTATTGAATTTACCGCCAATTCACCAGTTTATAATAAAGGTTAGGTTAGGTTAGCTTGGCCGATCAAAAAGATCCCACAATGACCAATAGCGGTCCTTAGTGTTGCCAAGAAGAAGCACGGAGAACTTCAGATTTTGTTCTTAATACACGTTTTTGCGAGTTTCAATTGGTTGCTGCTCTTTTGATCCGCGACGCTTTCCAAGGAGAGGAAAGACGCAGATCCAAGATAGCTAAAGCGTGATCTGTAGAGAGCTAGACATTGGCAAAGTAGGTGTTCTAAAGTCAACCTAGCATTTACCTCGTTGTATGTTGTACATGCATCACTCTGAACTAAGCCCAATTTGGCTGCGTAGGAAGGCGTTAAACAATGTCTGTAAGTATTCCGACTAATAAGTTGCAATCCTTTCTTGTGAGAGCTAAGATGTAGTTGGTAATCTTGTTATTAAAGAAGCGAAGCATGATTTTTGCGGTTCTGCAAGAGAGTGTTCTATCCCACATACTCTTCGCTTCCTGAATCATTGCTGTGTCAATTTCAGCTTTTAGCTTGTGCAGAGAGGGACGTATGTATAACGCACTTGCCTAAGATTGGCTAGCGCCGGCTTTGGCGAGTGCGTCTGCCTCCTCGTTCCCTTCAATGCCACTATGCCCCCGTACCCAAAATATGGTGATGCATCTGTCGATACAGAGTTCATCAATTTTGGTTTTACATTGTTGAACACTGTTGGAGTTTGTCATCATAGCCACTATTGCCTTTATAGCTGCTTGGCTGTCGATGAAGATATTTATTTGAGAGTTGAGAGGAGTACGCTCGGCTGCTAATTCTTCTGTTTTAGTAGCTGCATAAATCTTGGCCTAAAACACGATACAGTAGTCTGGAAGCTTATATGACCGTCTAATGTCAAGCTCTTAACAGAAAACTGCAGCTCCCACTCCCTCTGCCATTTTAGAGCCATCTGTAAAAAGGTTGTAGGAGTGACAACCAAACTGGAGTCCCCGCTGCCACCCATTATGTTCTATTACTACACTAAGTCTTCCATTGAAGTTGGTCTGGGGAGCTAGTGTTTAAACCTTCGTGTATCTTACTGTTGCCATAAGACCGTTGTACAAACTGTCCCGTTACCTTTAGTCTTATTGCAGACTTCTTTGCAGTGCTCTTCGCTACCAAGCCTATAGGTTGATGGTCGAGCATTCTGTCAAGTGCTGCTGTAGGGGTGGTGCGCATTGCACCAGTTATACACAACCCTGCGATTCTCTGTACCTTCTCTAACTTTTTGACGTATGTGTTTTTGTTAACACTGGTCCACCATACCAAGATACCATAGAGTAATAAAGGCCTAACTTCCGCCTTGTACATCTAACGTGTAAGACGGGAAGATAAACCCCACGTCTTACCGAGCATTTTCCTGCAAGCGTAAAAGGCTTTGAGAGCTTTATTCGTCTTTTCTTCCTCGTTTAACTTCCACGTCATTTTGTTATCCAATATAACTCAAAGCTATTTTGTAGACGCCTTTGGTGCGAGTACCATGTTTCCTAATATATGTGGGGGCCAGTTCGGAATCTTGTATTTTCTTGAAAAAAGTACTAAGTCCGTCTTGTCTGGATTCACATCCAGTCCCATCTTTCTTGCCCAATAGTTAATTTCGTTGTCGCATCCCATTCAGCCACCACCAATTCAGTAGATTGCCGATCCAGTGCCGTATGGATGGATGTGCGTCAATTGATTCAAAGCCCTCCAGCAGGGTTTCAGTCAAAACTTTGTTAAAAGCTCCTGGTATGTCAAGGAAAACACCTATTTCATGCTCCCCGTGCTGAATGGTGCTTTCTATTTGCATCACGATCCTATGAAGAGCTGTATCCGTGGACTTGCCTTTCGTATAGGCATGTTGGTCTCTCGATATTAGATCCAGTGAAACCTTTTCCTTAATATACGAGTCCAATAGTCTTTCAAACGCCTTTAATATGAACGAAGTGAGACTTATCGGCCGATAGTCTTTTGGATACAAGTGGCTGCCCCAACCTGCGTTTGGTATGAATACAACCCTTGAAAGTCTCCAGTTCTTCGGAACATAGTTTAACCTCAGGCAGTTCCCGAAAATACTTTTAAGCCATGGTGTCGGTACAGCACTACCCTTTTGCAGAAGAGCGGGAAAAATTCTGTCCGGTCACGGGGATTTAAAGGGGTCAAAAGATGTTAAGGCCCATTCCAGTCTATCTGATATAGTCATATACTTACTGTAATATATATTATTATGACGTATTTACAATTTAAAGAAATTATAAACATAGCCGATTCACAAAGTTGATTAACAAAGGATTTCCATCCGTCTCTATTGCGTGCTAATGCGCGAAGTTCGCTAATAAATTTTATTGTTTCAGTCGCAACAGTTCGTTTCCACGTCAATTTCGGTCTTCCCCTGGACCTCGTCCCTTGAGGGTTCCATTTCAATATGGCAAGGGGTATTTCGTCGATATTTTTGCGAAGGGTATGTCCCAGCCAACCGTACTTTCGTTTCCGTATCACAATTTCAATTGGGTCTTGCTCGCAGATTTGCCAGAGTCGCTGATTACTAATAATTCTCGGCCACCAGATTCGCAGAATAGTACGCAGACATCGGTTGATGAACGTTTGTAGTTTCCTTATGTTTGTAGTTGTAGTATGCCAAGTCTCACAGCCATAAAGCAAGACAGATTTTACACAAGCGTTAAGTATTATTATTTTCATCTTCTGGTGGACATGTTTAGCTCTCCAGAAGTTTCTTAGTCTCCCAAATGCGGTCTTGACTTTTTGAATTCTATATTCTATATCGATATGGGTTCCCTCATTTGTTGTTATTTGGCTACCAAGATATTCAAAAAACTGTAATATATACTTAGAGAGGTATTCACCCCGTTGGTTGGTATCCTTACTGCCCATTGAGGGTGGTGCGAATTTGCGTCTGCACCTACCACCACCTTCCATTCATGTTGACCCACTTCCTCCATAAAGTTTTGTAGCTCCATGAGCGGTGCCTCGGCGTCGTGTGCCATATAGCAGGAGGCAAGGAGTCTGGGTCCGTCGTCTTCCTCCATGACAATCACTGTCAGCTCATCAGTGCTAACATGAGACAATAAATAAGCGTTGATATTATTCTTTACAAGGATGGTAGATCTAATCTTCCTTACTGTTGTAGCGTGAAACAGTTTAAAATTGTTCGACCCTAATCCAGACACTTTGTTCCCGGAGGATAGCCAGGGCTCTTGGATCAGGGCCATGTCATAGCTGCCTTCCTCTAACGTCAGGAGCAGCTCGATCGAAACCACCTTACTGTGGTGGAGGTTGATTTGCAGAACTTTCCCCATCATGTTCAGTATTGCCTCGTACGGGAGCAACTGCAGTCGCCGGCACTCCGTCCGTCACCTCCATCTTTCCGTCCTCGTATAGCTGGAGGGTTTCGGTAGCGTTGGTCCCCGAATCGAGTCCAAGATCCCTCTCTACCTCTCCCGCACTCAGCGTGTTGTCGTTACCATCTTTTGGGTGACGCCTTTTGAGGCGCAGGTATACACTACCCGTTCCCCACGACATCTTCTCGAAACACTGGTATAGCATATCCTCTGCCTCTTTGTTAATTTGGAGGATCAGATCCTGGGAGCCCTTCGTGTCTGGTTAGCCCGTGTGTAGTAGCTTCCAGTCCACAGTCGGAATATCGGGATTCTGCCGCCGGAATAGTAGATAGAAACGATATTCCTTGTATACTGCGAGCTAAGGTACGAGTACCTAACACGGTAAAACCGGAAGTCGCTCTACTGCTATTCCGGCGGCAGAATCCCTATGTTCCGACTGCTGACTGGAAGCTACTACACGCTGGCCTCCCATAGCCCTTCTATCTTAGGAGCTACCTCCTTGATCCCTTTCAGCGTTTGTTCATCGTTTCATTTGAGATGATCAAATGACTCCCAAATACCACCCTGCTCCTTCAAACAAGAGCAAGGGTTTGTTTGGTTCGTCCGTCAACATGGCAACGATGGCATCCAGAATTTTTGCGTCCACCTGTCTCCATTGATCCGCCGTCATCTGTCCATTCGGGTGATGTCGGTCAATAAGCGCTACTTTCAAATGCCATTTAGCTACTTCTTTGACTTTCATCGCCTTCCTGGAAGTGGTTGGCTGGTCATTTGGTGTGTCAGGTTTCTGGGTGCGAAGACGTTTGGCTGCAGGTCTTTTCGGTTCTTTGGTGTTCTTTGCAACATTCTCTTCAATTTTGTTTACGAAGTCAGCATGCGTCGTCGCATGTTTTCCACTTTGCGCGAAGTGCTCTCTTCCTTTCATGACCGTTTCATTAGCCCATTTAAGGTCCTCCCGCTCCTTGGGCGAAAGAGTAATCTTGTTTTCTAGGCGTAATTATATTTTGACCGCTGGCTTGTATTGAGCAAGAACCTTCAGATTTTCCTTACTGGGCCTCTTCATCGGCCCACTCCTGCTAACGGATGTGGTACCTCACGTAGAGGCCTTTGGGGAATTGAGAAGCTCTTCCTCAGCTGCTGTGTTGACGGTCGCCCCGCTACTCACGCTTTCGAGGTCCGATTCTATATCGACTGCAGTACCCCTTATGGCTAATCCTTTTTCTGTGTTCGTTTTTGATTTGGCAGTAGCATTACAACCGCTGTGACCTGCTCCCGTTACTGTAGAGGTTTGGCCACTGGTGACAATCCTCTCACCGACGTTTGGACTAATATCCCAGCCCGCACTTCAATGTTATCTGTTTTCTCCATTTGAGTTTTTTAATCAGGGGTCCCTACCCCTAGCATTTTAATCCTACTGCCAGAAACCTCTTAGCAATGACCTTTGTACTAGCTCCTCCATCTCTCCTTGGGGTAACATGTAAAGTTATCCTCCGAGAAGAGACAGAGGAGTTCATACATCGGTCTTGGCTAGGCACCACCTGCTTGCATTGCTGCAAATCAGGCAGACCTAGCAGCACTACAAACAGTAGTGCCCATTGCCCAGTCTGCACCCGCGGGGAGGGTATAGCTGAAGAATTTTTGCCGTTTATAATAAAGGAATCAATGCTATATATGGCTAAGCTCCTTCTACTACAATATGTGATGAAACAGAATCAACAAATCTCATTAAAATCCGTCTAAGGGATGATCTCAATCTGAGCAGAACTAACCTAATCATCAGTGATATCTGTCCTAAGAAATTTAATTTTCAAAAGAACTTTACAGTAACATTTGCGAACAGAGTAGATTGAGACTGGGCAATGCCCAAACCCTCTCGTGGTACACGGATGGTTCCACAACTAACACTGGCGTGGCAGCTGGAGTCTTTAGGGAAAACCCTAGGAGACGCATTTTCAGTAGCATGTGCCAAGAGAACTCAATCTTCCAGGCAGAAGTACATGCTATTGAATAATGTATCAGAAAAGCACTACTTATTCAATCGGACAGCAAGGCCGCACTACAGGCGCTCAAAACCTTCGAATTCAGATCAAAGATGGCTTGGGACTGCCTAATGTTACTCATGTCATTAGCTTCAAATAACCATGTCAATCTTATTTGGATACCTGGGCAGAATGGGTACTTTGGAAGCGAAGAGGCAGATGAACTCGCCATAAACCATTTTGCGGACTGCATTGGAGTTCTACTAGGGCAAGTATCGAAAAATGGCTTACTGATAGATCGCATACATATTGGATCAATACTGACAATATTAGAGTTGCAAAAATCTTCATGCCAATCAGCTCTTGAAAAAGAACAAAGGAGATATTGAGACTGACACGAAGAGGCATACGGCTAGTTTTGGGACACTTAACCGGTTGTTGTAGAGTTTTAAATCATCTAGGTCCATTGGAGGCCTCGGTTATGAGTTATACTTAATTCCCACCCTTTTACACAATCTAAATATAAATCTAACAACAACAATAGCGTCGAAGAAGTAAAAGCTGTGTAAACTAAGCTGTTATTTCCCGTTGGGTTTGTATTTGGTGTTACTGTAATCTCATATAATTTTTTTTTTTTGGCGCCTGCTGGCACTATCGAAAGATTACGAAGATCTGCAGGAAAGATTTGGTTGACATCCGAGATAAGCTTTGAATCTAATATTTGCTTACCGACAGATTTTATTTCGCCATAATTTAACAAGGTTATTTAAGCAACTTAACAATAATTATATATACGAGTATACTATAAATTAATAGTATTATACATATATTTATTATTATACTCTTCAAGCAGTGAATAGTATTATAAGTTTGTCATGAAGTTTATAACACACAGAAGGAGACATCGGATACCCCATAAAGTGTATATATTTGTGATCAGCTCGATGAGACGAGCTTTCTTTTTACCATACGCAGTACATTTGTCGGAATCAGCCGAATCGAACTACTAAGGGCAAACCAGGATCCAAATGAAAGCTCTTATTAGAAAAACTTTTTTTGTTTTTTGTACTATGGAACTAAAATTTGGGTACTATAAGTGCCTGATCTATATCAAACAACCTTCTAAACATACAAAAATACTGATCTCCCACTCACCGAAATCTACGGAACCACAAGCAAAAAAGAAAACCGGTGAATTGTCTCTAAGAGACGTTCTTTAGGCATTAATCAAAACTGAAAAATAAGTCGATCCGAAACTCATAAATCTGGCATCTAGGCGGATATAGTTAAAATTGATTAAAAATTGGACGCAAAACTAAACAAACTGGCAACGAAAGAGTATGTAAGGGGAGTGGAAGACACGTTAGGTGATATACGAGTAATTGCTCGGATGGATGATATAACTGCGGAAAAAGCCATCTTAAGAGCGAATTGGAAAAAATACTTGACCGGCAGAAAGAGCAAGCTGAATTTCAACGACTGATCACGCAGGCGAAACTAAAAGACGTAATATTCGGAGGCGATCCGATGGAAAAGGACCCAACTTTGGACATTTTTCGTGCAAAATTGGCACCAGAATTAAGGGCAGCCAGGACCATAGAAACCTGTTCAAATGCAAGAACATTTATTGCAGTAATGTCATCAGAGGAGAAAGCTGATGAAATCCTGAAAAGAGCGTGTAAACTGGCTGAGTCAATTATCTTCATAGAAAAGGATTTGTGTGAAAAGAAATAGTAAAATAAAAGATCCTTGCAACAAATAATAAAGAAATTGCGTGCAATTGATCCAAAGCAAATAAACTTTATAAAAAATGACTCATTGAAAGAGGACAACGAGTGGTATTTTTTTTTTATAACCAAAGGGAGCTGATTAGTGGTAAAGAGAAAGGGTTTCAGGCTCTTTCCCAGCTATCTCCCCGGAAATTAGAAATTACGACCGAATTATGGAGAAAGCCAATTCAAAAAACTAAGCGCAGATAAACACAGAATGCTTTACACAACATACACAAATTCAGGAAGCGAGTGTGCAACTGCAATGCAATGTCATTGATTGGCTTTACCTAGCCAAGTCCAGCACTATTCTTATGGGTACACCCCAAGTAGCTCGCAGCCTTCACGTGGCGCTGCTGGACGATGATCAAACTGACATTCGTTAATTGGTTAACTGATGCGACAAAATCCAGGAGCTACGGTTCCCAGAATGGGCGGCTTCCTGGTCAGCGTGTGTCCCCATGTCAGGGGCGGTTGTATTAGACCTGACTGAAGGTAAACAGCTATGGATAGGATCCCAGTCGTCGAGATCCTATGACTGCAGTGATACTGGAGTGGGAAACTTGTCTCCTGTACCATGAAATGCTACAAGTTCAGACCTTCTAGCGGTCCCGGATTCATTTACGACGAGCACGAAGACGGCACATTCTCCGCTGGAGACAGAGCAGGCAACGGGACAAACGGTGGTACTGCCAACCGTGGAGGAGGAGAATAGCGATGTAGATATGCTGGAAGCAGACGGGCCTTTCAGTCCAGTTCTACTTAGCCCCCAATCCAAAAGATGAAATGCAACCGAGAGTAGAGCTGACACCTTCAAAAAGGCTGTAAGATAGAGGAGTTGGTCACAATGTTGGACAATGGCAAAAGAAGATCGATCCATCAGCCTATGAGAGGTACAATCGATTGCATTAACCGACTGTATCTCTCGGCAGTGCAGGAGATATCCGATGATGGCGAAACTGCTCCAGGGGAGAGTACAAGGCAGAAATTTGCACAGACAATACCAGGCTTATGTGGAGCAAGCGCTCGAACGTCACCACTGACATCGGGTCAACCATCCCAAAAGCGCCATCCTGTCAAAACGGGGCTCCCACCTGGTCCACGGGTGAAGAAT
The DNA here is from genome assembly GCA_035041805.1 of Amiota mariae. Taxonomy (NCBI): domain Eukaryota; kingdom Metazoa; phylum Arthropoda; class Insecta; order Diptera; family Drosophilidae; genus Amiota; species Amiota mariae. Next base: position 137,527 of record JAWNKV010000436.1, read on the forward strand.
AAGTCTACGAAGGTATTGGGGCAACCTGGTAGTCAAACGAGAGGAGATAAAACAGGCATTGGAAAAAAGCAACTCACTTCAAATGGAGGGCATAGCGCACCCAAGGTGCCGCAGCTTAACCAATGGAAAATATTTGGGGAGAAAAAGAAAAAAAATATGCAAAGACTGCTGGATTCAGGAAGCATTTAAAACCTGGTTCGCTGCATTGGTTATCCATCTGCATGAAGTGGAAACCATTGCGGATATTCTAAAAAAGATGAAAGCCGAATTGTGGTGACGTTACGGAGTCGGTACTTAATGTAAAACGGCGATCTTCTGTTGGACCTAAAGACTAAAGGCGTGGAAACAGAAGAACTGAGGGCAATGGTCAGTGGCACCCTAGGGTCGGTCAGATCTCTCAGCCAAAAAACAGCAATAGAGGTCAGGGACATCGACGAAGTCATTACTAAGGACGACATACGTGGCGGTATACTAGAGCGGTTCAAAGAAGCTGAGGTTCAGAGTTTGGATGTCACCAGTCTGAGACGGTCGTATGCTGGCACCCAAATTGCAAGAATCTCTTTGCAGACAAAAGCGGCCAATATGCTCCTCAAGCTCGGTAAAGTAAAGATTGGATGGTTTAGCTGCCACATTAGAGCAAATGTGGCATTGAAGAAATGCTTCAAGTGCTTAGAGTACGGCCATTTTTCTCGGTTATGCAAGAATGAGGATAGGTCGAAATGCTGCATAAGGTGTGGCATGGAAGGACACATTACCAAGAACTGCAGCAGTAACCAGAGATGTATGAGTCAATTTGGCTGGAAGACACCGAAGGTGTTGCTATAATATGGGCGTGTGGTTCATATGCATTCGAGGATGGTGGAACTCGTGCTGCTAACTTTGTTCGCACGAGAATCGGGGGAATGCATCAGTTCTTATGGACGCCCACGCATGACAACTTTATATTTTTGCACTTTTTGCATGAATTAGTGATGAAAGCCCAAGGTAAATCGCAAGCGATAATCGCAGGAGACTTCAATGCTTGGTCAACAGAGTGGGGAAGCAGATCTACAACGTAAGAGGCCAAACGCTCCTGCAAGCCTCGACTTAGTACTACACAACAGGGATTCTACGGATACGTATAGGAAAGCGGGCAGAGAGTCAGTTATAGACATAACCTTTGCAAGTAGCGAAGCATATACTCATAGCGACCATCAGGCCAACCTGATTGACATAAAACGTAGTGGTAGAGTTAGGCAGCAACATATAACTGGGTCTAGGTGGAAAGACTCGTTTTTTGACAAGGAAATGTTCCTAGAAGTATTCCGAACTCAAGGACTCGGTGTGGGCTCTTCCGAACAGTTGACGGATAGACTGCAAACATGCCATCCCTAGCCTGTGATGATGCGATCTTAGGAGAATCCAGGTTAGACGTGGATCAGGGGAGCTGCAATCAGCATGTCTTCGCTCACATGGACTCATGAAACGTTCTAGAAACAGAGATAGTTTTCAACAGCGGCTAGATGAATTCAGAACTACCATGCTTGCATTCCAAAAGGCTGTCAAGTTCAGCAAACGATTATGTCTTAAACAGCTTTTCGAAGAGTCCGATATAAATCCTTGGGGCAAAGCGTTCAGGATGGTAATGTCGAGAGTGAAAGGTTGCAGAATACTACAACCCACTTGTCTAGTAATGCTCAAGAACATAGTCAGAATACTGTTCCCCGCAGAACTTATGTCAAATGTTCCAGGTGTTGACGGAGTATTCTTCAAAAGAAGCCGGCATCAAAAATTGGTCCTTATACCCAATGCTGGTAACCCACCCAACGAGGCGTCGTCATATAGACCAATATATTTGCTGGATACTGTGGGAAAAGTTTTTGAGAAGATTGTGTGCAACAGACTGGAGCAGAGTATGAGCGAAAGTGGCACTCTCTCTGAATACTAGTTTGGGTTTCGAAGAGGTCGCTCGACAGTAGACGCGATTAAAAAGGTGGTCGGTATAGCAAAACAGGCAATACAAGGCTATTTTGGGGAGAAAGAGTACTACGCAGTCGTAACACGTAAAAAACATATTTAATTCTGCTAACTGGCTGCATATTAAAAGGTTCGCTCGTAGAACAGAATCGTCAATGTACCTCCAAAACTTGATTAAATCCTACTTGTCGGAGAGGTACTTGCACCACGATAGCGATGAAGGAAAGAAAACTTACAGAGTTACAGCGGGGGTTCGGTGCTGGGCCCGCTTTTAAGGAACCTAATGTACGACCAGGTCTTGCGGTTGCAACTTCCCGAAAATTGTACTTCGGTAGGTTTTGCAGATGACCTGTATCTCATAGTAACGGGTAAGGAGATAAGGGACATAGAGCAATCTGCAAACACCGCTATTAGCACCGTTACAACATGGCTTAGGTCGAAAATGTCCTTGGCAGGGCAGAAGACGGAGTCGATTCTGTTCACAAGCAGGAAGCGCATAGATTTCTGCTCCATACGAGTTGGCGATCATGAGGTACGGTCCAAGAAGGCTATAAGGTACCTAGGTGTAATGCTGGATAGCAGGCGCACCTGCTATATGTGAACGATAAAGCTGCAAGGGTCCAGAATGCCTTAACCTGGATGCTTCCAAACATCGGAGGTTCTAAGGCAGACAAGCGCCGTTTTTTAGCAAGGGTGGTAACATCCATTATGCTGTACGCTGTCCTCCTTTGAGCAGAATCTCTCAGAGCTACTATGTACTCGAAATTCCTTTCGACCACATATAGGCTCACAGGGCTGAGAACGGTATCGGGATTTTGAACTATCTCGGATGATGCGGAATTGGTGCTAGCGGAGATGATCCCCATCGACATATTGGCTGATGAAATGCTTAAACTCTATGAGACGTGTCATGGGCGTCCAGACAACGACGCAAGATGCAGAGATGGCTAAGCGCTGTGAAGAGTAGATGGACCTTCAGGCTTATACCGCACATTGCAAAATGGTTGAGCAGGAAGAATGGCAACACAAACTATCATTTAATCCAGCTCTTGTCTGGACATGGCAGCTACAAGTGGTACCTGTACAGAATTGGGAACGACAACACACCAAGGAGCCCTCTGTGTAACGAATCGGAGGACGCTGAGCACGTAATTTTCCAATGTGCTCGGTATCCTGTTCCAGTAGGCTATCCGCTTGAACCAGAAAGCACGTTGCAGTTCATGTTAGCATCTCCGGCCAACTGGGACCGGATTTGTAAACGTGTGACAGCTGTCCAACTAGAGTTGCGTTGCTTAGAGAAGGCTACGCGAAATCCGCAGGTGTTGTAGATGAGCAATAAAGTGTGTTCGTGTAGCTGTCATACATGACGGGGGGATGGTAGAATACTGACGAGTAGCCATGACCCACGTACGACAACAATGCAATAAATTGGGACTTACTGTTTTTTTTTTAGCAGCAATGCTCCAACCTTCCTCCCGACGAAATATTGAACGACATTTCCTAGGGACAATAGTACATGGGGCGGGAGTTTGTAGCGATGTTAAAGTACCGCACTCCAGTTGTAGACCGGGCAGACTTTCGATGCTTTCCTTCCGATATAAGAAAAAAAACATACATAAATACAACAAACCAATTATCAAGTCTCCATGAAACTTATGGGTACGAAAAACTAAAAGTAATAACATACAATGTGCACGGACTAAAAACTAAATATCTATTGTACATCAGGACTTGTTTAAGTACATTAGAAGTTTCGACATATTTGCATTGACAGAGACACATATCGAACAATGCCATTTTCATATCACATTGTTGGGACACCAGAAATGAGATTACAACGATGAAACTTGAACAATTATACCGTTTTATGTGCCAGGCGTTAATTGGAGCCAAGAGTTCAACAATGTTAAGGAAGTCATCAATCAATATAGCGACACCAATGTAATAATCGGGCATGTCATAGAAAACAGAGACATTTTTGATGTCGGGCGTTTTCAATTTCGTCAAAAAAAAAAAAAACCTAGGTGTGATAGAAAACGCGACTATTTAATTTTTCGAACATTGATGTTCGAACGAACTGCTGATTGAATTCTGGTTATTATAGTGCCGTCTGAAACGTATCGAATTTGTAGCGACACTTATCGTTTGTTTTTCTTTGGATCCTCTTGCTAGTATTTACACTCAGCCACAGATGCCAAAAAACAATTTGACTCTGCTCACTCCCATTCACATCCCTCACTCTACAAAAACGAAACGAGGAGAAAAAACTTCCCTTTTTAACAAACAAAAAAACCAGCCTGTACCACATTGTATACACGCAAACTTTCACCAATGAGATTATTAAAAATTCTTATTGATCTTATCACTTTCTATGCATTTTAAAAATAATATTAAAACATCTAAGCTTTATTACCAACAAATGCAGTTAATTTTAACATATCAATTAATTGAATTAAGGACAATTTAGAATCTTCGAAAATGTAAAAAATGTATATGCAAGTAGGTTGGCATATTCAGCATTGATTGGCTTTGCTTATTTCGTCTATTTTACTTCAATGGAAAAGTGATTTTGGTAAAATGCAAATTTATTCATTAAAACCACTAAAATATTGAATTCTTTAAATACAGTTTAGCGAGAAATATAATAAACTATAGTTTTTGGTACTTTTTTTCATTTAATATCTTCGTCTGTAAAAAATTAGGCGATTTGAAAAACGTCAAAAGTGGTTTCCATCACCCCGCGAAATGGAATTGGAATAAATGGCGATCTAAACGTAAAAATAGGACAAGGGCAACAAATGACTGCGGACCTCGTATTAGCTTCATTTATAGCGGGAACAGAAAGCAGACGATCACAAGATCAAATTGCTAATGCAAGTGGAAAAAACTTGCTCAGATTTTGTTTCGACCATGGACTTTTGATTCTTAATGGTAGAACGAAAGGCGATGCCGAAGTCCGATACACCTATAGCAGCACCGTGGGTTTCTCGGTCTACGATATATGTACAATTTCCTGTGATATTCTATCAATGGTTGAGTATACATGACAAGGAAATATATATTGTATATCAGTAAAAAATTACTATGTACATCTGTGCAAGACAAAAAAATCAGCCAAGTGTGAGTCGGACTCGCACACGGAAGGTCCCGTACCATCGTACACGATTTTTTGCTTAAAATATAAAATTATGTTTATATTTAATAGTCTAAAAGTATACTACAATCAACAGCTCAAAATATACTACAAAAAACAAAAAAATTTTAAACAAAAGGTTAAATTAAAGAAAAATGCTTCTAAAAATGTATATTTCTACACACAAGTGAATTACACACTTTGTGAAAATTTCAACTCTCTACCTATTACGGTTCATGAGATAGAGCAGGAGATGGACATTGTAAGCTTAGTAATAGGGTTCCGTTAGTTGCCTATGGGTACAAAACCCTAAAAATATCAATACGCATTAAGCTTGGAACGTATATCCATTAGTGTGACTAACAGCAAAGATTGGTGAATACTAATAAAACAAATTAGGGGTACACATAATCAAGTTGGCCACGTATAACATTGAGAAATTCGCACGTTATTTTCAAATATTACTCAACCCTAATGAAATCCACTATGCTCTATGTGCATAGATGAAAACTTGGATAAATCGTTTGAAGTACTGGAAATAAGAAATATGTTATCGACAGTCAAAGTAAACAAAGCTCCAGGGCAGGCATAGTACCATATGATTTTTTTATTAATGCGTCGGATGAGTTTTTAAGCGAGATAGCAAAAATCTTCACAAATATGGTAAACAACAGCAAACTAGATGCCGCATTAATGACAAGCATAATATTCCCCATTTTCAAAAAATGAGATCGAAACCAAACCGAGAATCACATTTGTGAACTAATCAACTAAAAATCTGATGGGAATTGTGAACGAGCGGCTGACAACCTGGAATACTGCGGATAATAAGCTAAATGAGTTAGAATTATTCATCGATTGATAATATCTAAAATATATAAGCGATAATCCAATTAAAATTCGCTCAAAAAAGAAAATCTATACATTCTTTATATATGTTACAGCAGCGTTTTACAGAATACCACACAACTCTTCTTATTTTCAAACTTGACCATTTTGACGTTTCAACTAAAATTGTAAAGTTTTTTGAGACCATATACGGACAAACTAAAAGTGCAGTATGCGCCGGAACCAAATTATTTGATGAATTTCAAATTCAGAGTGGTATTACTGTCACCTTTACTTTTTGTAATATATATAAATGATCTCCATGGCAATCTAGGTGGAGGTCTTCAAGTCGATAATATGAATATAAGACTCCTGCTTAATGCAGATGATAGTGATGCTTTCATGCGACATTCAGACAATTCAAACTATAATAAACAGATTAGAAATGTATTGTGATTATTGGGAAATGAATGTTAATCTAAATAAGTCAGAGAATATTACGTTCCGTAGAGAAGGATCATCTGGCGTGCGGACGTCAGTATGGTAACGAACTACAAATATCTGGTAGTAACATTGCTTCCGAATATGTCGTTTAGGGCCCATATTTTAAACAAAAGGGTAGAGTCAGAGGAGGGGATAACCCGAGTTAAAATGCATTTATAGACAAAAAGAATATCTCACTTACTGCAAAATGGAATCTGTTTAGAGCGGCATGTAGATCTATCCAAACACATGGAACCCAGGTGTGGGGACATTCTTACTACAAGGAAGTTTATTTATTATAGAGATTCTACAGAATATATTCGTAACTACGTAATTGCCATCGAAAAGGAATCTTATATGTATACTTATACACAATAACTTACAAATTAAATACATAACAAGAACTTTATATGACTACAGCACCAATAGATTACCACATGTTTTAACAAAAATATTAGCGATGAAAGGAATTCTCTGGCACGCACAGGTACTGGTTTATATGCAAAATTTTAGGATACAATTAACTAACGGCTTGACGCGGATGGCATGGTCCAATAACTGTGTGGAACGGTTAGTGCCAATATAACATCAACAGGAACAATATTACTTAAACCAGGCAATAAGTAGCGAAAGACATATATTTAAACATCTAGACTGTAAGAAAGGCGTGACATATAGTAACCACAGTCAAATGCAAAATACGATATCCCGGATAATGAAGGCACAATATGATCTTCTATGGTAAAATGGGAGTCTAAGTTATAAATATATAACGTCTAAGTTATAAATATATAACGCATGTATGATTTTTGTTTTTTTATAAACATAAGTTTATGCCGACGGCAAGTAGCCAGTTAATATTACTTTATTTAAAAATGTTAAATATCAATAATTGTAAAATATAAATATTTTGATTTTAAACTTTAATAATGAATAATCCATCTATCTATCTACTACGGGAATCAAAATAAGCAAAGTAACTGGTCATTAAAGTAACATGGAAGGGTCACCTTGTGATTGATTAGGAGCATCGGGTCGGCTGATATCGATACTCTACCGAGCTATCGGCCACCAGCATCAGAAGTAAAAGAAACCGACGTAAAGGAGACAGCAGCCGAATAATTAATACACTAATACATAATAAATTAAGCAAAATACATATACAATAATAATAACCGATATAAATATAATTCTTACATTTGGGGGCTCAACCGCATCAAATCGAAAAGTAAACGTTTATGAAACCGTATGAGTGAAAAAGAAAAGCAAACACTCGCAAAAGAACGGACGGCGCCAGCGAGAGCTAAACAGCAAGTGAAAACAAGATCAGCCGACAGTAGCAAGCTACCAGAGGAAAAAGCGAGACAGTCGTGTGGTGAAAAGCGGCAGCATTGCTTTAATTGTGGATCAATAGATCATTTACGCAGAGAGTGTAAAGCCGAAATCAAATGTTTTCGTTGGAATAAAAATATGTAGAAAGAGCGCACATTCTCCGCAGCTGTGAATGTGGTGTGCGAACGCAAACGGTTGAAAAATCTGAAAATTAACAAAGTGCCAGTCAATGCACTTGTCGACACTGGAGCGGATGTATCGATTCTAAGGAAAACGATGGTTAAGAAAATCGGCTGTACGCAGTTAGAGAACAGCTTGTCCACCTTAAGAGGCGTGGGTCGAATTATTACTCGTCCAGTTGAGCAGTTCAGTGCAGAGGTGGGGATCGATAGCATGCAGGTGACTCACAAGTTTTTGGTAGTTGACGATGATGCGATTGTGTTGGAAAATTTGCTGGGCTATGATTTTGTATCAATATTAAAGTTAACGATGACGGCGAACGGTTACGAATTTTCTCCCTCTGCCGCAGAAGATACAATGGAAATAAATCAGATAAGTAAACTCGTATGTAACGTCTTAGAAACAAATAATGATATTGATGTGCCTCCGCAGTTCAAAGATGTGGTGCAAACCATGATAGAGGTAGAGAGAGAGAGAGAGAGATATGGTTCAATGAAGAAGACAGCTGAGCTGAAAATTGTGCCTGATGGGAATATCCATTCCGCCATTCCGGTTTGCACCAAGGCATATCGCCATAAGTGAAGCCACAGCAATTCAAGACCAAATCAATGAGTGGTTAGGATGGCTCCTTTCACGTCCCAGTCGAGGAAAGCAGTAAAAAATTCAAGGCGTTCATTACTAAGGAGGGTCTGTTTGAGTTCAACAGAGCGCCTTTTGGCTTTCGTAATTCACCTACGATCTTCATACGTTTTGTCAATGAAGTGTTCCAAAAATTAATAAATGAATACATAGTGGATTTGTACATGGATGACATCATAGTAAACGCAGTAACAGCAGAAAGATGCCTGGAAAGATGAAGCAAGTTTTTGATAAAGTAGCGGAGTATAGTTTAAAGTTAAATTTTAATAAGTGCCACTTCCTGCAGTCGAAAATCCATTTTCTAGGGCATATCGTAGAAGCGGGGCAAATTAAACCAGGAATGGAGAAAACGAAAGCTATCAGAAAGTTTCCAGTGCCAAAAAACATTAAAGCTTTGCAATCGATCTTGGGATTAATTAGCTTTTTCCGCAAGTTTATGAAAGGATACTCACTAATAGCAAAACCGCTGACCAATCTTTTGCGCAAAGAAATGCAGTTCAAAATGGGACACGCAGAACTTCAAGCATTTCAGCTGTTGAAGGACGCATTGGTCGAAGAGCCTGTCTTGCATATATATCAGACAGGTGCAAAGACGGAAATTAATACTGACGCGTCAATAGATGGTTTCTGGAGCAAGAAAACAACAGAAGCAGAAGCACGTCAGCACAGTTATATTCAGGAGACCAAAGCAATTTACCTTGCCTGTAAGAAGTTTCGACAGTATATACTGGGCATACCGTTTACACTAGTGACTGATTGTTCATATTTCAAGCAGATCTTTAGCAAAAAAGATGTACCAAGGGAAGTTGCATAGTGGGTCCTGTACCTGGAGGACTACGATTTTGAGGTGGAGCACAGAAAAGAAGACCGTTTAAAGCATGTGGACTGCCTCAGCTGCTCCACAAGTCAGGTTGATTTCAATGGAACTATCAGCTCGGATCAGGAAAATGCAGCAGAGCGATACGATGGTAAAAGCTACATTAGAAATTCTTATCAGCCGACCATATGAGAATTTCAAATGTATAGGAGGTCTGATGTTTAAGTCTGTGGAGGGTACTGATTTGTTGGTGGTACCAAAACAAATGGAAAGAGAAATTATAGTAGAAGCTCACAATATAGGCCACTTTGCCATACAGAAAACGATGCACTCAATACAGCAGCATTATTGGATACCTCACCTAAGCAACTGCATGAAATGCATCCATAATAAAATGTTGGGAAAGAAGGAAGGATTCCTACACCAAGTGGAAAAAGGAGTAGACCCATTGCACACGTTGCATGTGGATCATCTTAGACCGATGGACGCCACTGCGAAGCAGTATAAGCATATTTTTGCTATGGGCGACTGGTTCACGAAGTTTGTATGTATTTATCCGACAAAGACAACATGCTGTGAGGAGGTACTGAAGAATCTGGCGAGTTGGTGTGGTAGTTTTTAGTAATCCGGTCCGTATCATCATTGATCGAGGACCAAAATTTACATCATTCGACTTTAAAGAGTACATGAAGACGAGATATTGCAGTTGATCGGAAAAGAGATGTGTGACAAGTTTGACGAGGAAACGCAACAAATGCGGCAATGCGCAAAAACCAACATTCAGACAGCTCAAGATAAATACAAAAAGCAGTTCGACAGAATACGAAAAAATGAGTATGGCTACAAGGTAATGTACAATACGTCGCACACAATTCGTCGCCGGAAGGAAGTTGGCAAGTAAGTCCTTAGGTCCATACGAAGTAACGAAGATGAAGCGGAACAGGCGGTATGAAGTACATAAAGCTGCCGGTGTGGAAGGGTCAAACCATACCACTACAAGTTGCGATAATATGGGGCCTTGGAGGTACGTGGTAGACAGTGAGATCCGAGGTCTTCAGAGGCTGATGACTAAATCAGAATGGTGGAGTGTTATATGGAAGGGTCAGCAGCGGGAAAAAACCGGCGTAAAGAAGACTGCAGCAGAATGTTTAATACACTAATACATAATAAATTAAGCAAAACGCATATACAATCATAATAAACGATATTAATACAATTCTTACATTTATGACGAACCTTTCGAGATGAGTTTTTTGTACAAACAAGCTCTGGCTAGTGGGTTAACGTGTCGAGTAAGTTTATCCACATATGTGTATCCACTTATGTAGTTACGTTTCCGCTTAGAGCACTCTTCGTTTACTAGCAGTACTTGCAGGTTTTTGTGGATGTCTTCATTCCTGATTTACCATTGAGCGTCCATAATGTTCTAAAGATCTGAGAATGAGCTCTTTGTAAAATTTAAATGTTACTCGCGTTTGCGGTACCCCATAATTCGGAACCATATGTCTAAATTGTTTTAATAACAGTGTTATACATACAGTAATACATTATACTTGGGGTTCAGATCAGATAAAGAGTTATTTAGTCAGTTTAGAATTTCTTCTTTTAGTTTTATGTGTCTTTTTAGCTTCAATATATTAATATTAGATTTTTATCCAGGTTAATATAAGTTACGTATTGAATTCGGGGAATTGTAGCGCCGTTTGAAGTTTCTGACAACCATGTCCGATGATTAAATTTAAATTTAACGTGCTTTCAATTCTGCTGATTGAATTTATTCTCTAGTTAGATATCGACACTTGAATAATTTTAATATGATTCTCTAGGTCTGTAGCTACTTTTTGTATGAGTTATAAGTCAACAAATATTTTATTTTCTAAACCTACCCTTCATGCTATACCCGAACAAAATCTTGTGTCGCTTCTAAAAATACTGCAGGGTAATATTCTCGTAGTTAAATGGCAGTTCTTATTTTCGTAGTAATTCTGTTATTTATTTATTTATTTATAAAGAACTAAGATTATAATTACAAATTATAATTTAGTTATTAACATGAGCAATAGCGACAAAGGCGTTCAGCTCAGGGAACGAGTTATGAAGAAATGGAGGAAATTAGGAAAGTGTAGGACCAGACTTGAGCAGGAATCAAACCCGCGACTCTAGGATGTCATCTTGGCGCACTAATAGTGATTCTGTTAATTTGCTCAATCATTCCATGTTTTGATCAAAATCCAAACTGATGAACCGGGTTTATGTGATTAGTTTGCAAATGGTGGTTGGGTTTAAATACATATAAGAATTTTTCTAAACAATTTAGAAAGTTACGGAGACAGACTTATAGATTTGTATAAAAAAGCACATGTCTTATTATTCGCAGGCTTTGGATCCATTATGATAACAGATTTCTTCCAACGAGACGGAAAGTATCTGATTCGAAGGATAGCGTTAAACAGATTTAATAGGCAATTTACATTGAGCAGAACATGCTGAGTTCTGGTTTAGTGTTTACATTGTCGTTTTTTGTTATGCTTTTCGTTTATTTTCCGTGTTGTTGTTGTTGTTGTCATTAGAATACAGTGTTCTGCTTATTTAAATTATTATTTTTTTTTATATTAAAAAAATAAGTAAGGAGTGTTGTTTTAGAGGTTCGCAACTTTGAGTTAGCAACACTGATTTATTTGACAACCGATTTAACAGCTGATAGTTCCTATTTGTTTAGTTTGGTTTTGGATTTTATCCGATACCTTCTGGTAAGTTAAAACGGATCGCTACATGAGAGAACAACGTGTTTTCATTATGCAAAACTCAATAATGAAGCTTAAAAATCAAGTAGTTTCTCGAAGAATAGACGTGAATTGGCCACCAAGATCATGTGATTTAACCCTATTGGATTATTTTCGTTGGGGTTATGTAAAATCATTGGTGTGGGGCAGCACGGACATAAATGCTAGAGGTGAGTGTCTTTTTGATTTCATTATTGGCTCTAATCTCCAGATTTGTAATAATAGTAATAAGCCAACCTTTATTGTTAGTAATAGGCAAGAGGTAATTGATGTTACTTTTGCCTCTAGCGCCGTCTATAAGAAAATAAGTAAATGGAAGGTTTTGGAAGAACATTCCTTCTCCGACCATAGTTATATCTCTTTTGAAATTAGCAAAACCCTACCAAATCCCAAGCCCGTCCGGAATATCAGAAAAACGGATTGGGATAAATATGTAGGCCTAGTAGGGAACACCCCTGAAACCCATGCATGCAGCACTCCAGATAGTGTAAGCAAGCTAGAAACGTTGGTAAAGTCTGTAACAGCAAACCTAAACGCAGCCTTGGCGCAAGCCTGTCCGATAAGAAAACCGAGAGGTGTAGCGCAGGTGAGCTAGTAAGCTTGGGATAGTGGGAGACATGCCTTTAACAAGACAAAACACACCCGCCTTGAAGAAGACTGGCGAGGTTACAAAGAATCTCTAAAGGTCTACAAAAAAAATAAACGAGCTGCGCAGAGGCAATCTTGGAGATCTTTCTGCGAAGAAGTGGAAGGTGCATCCGAGGCTTCTAGACTCCGCAAAATTCTGGCAGGAAGCTCCCAAAACTGGGAGCTACTGCAGAAGGCGGACCGTTCGTTCACCACAACAAGCAAAGAGTCATTAGAACTCTTCTGACACACACTTTCCGGGATGCTCGGACAACACTGAGCAAGACGCGAACAGTCTAGTGGATGGTCGTGAAATCAGGATAGATGCGATATCGGGTTTTAACCTTTTAAATCTCCGGGGCCAGATGGAATTCACCCAGTGGAACTACAGAAAACTATTGGACACCTGACTGGCAAGTTAATGTCAATTTTTAAAAGTTGTCTCAAACTTGGCTACATACCTCAGGGATGGAGACGGGTTAAGATAGTTTTCATTCCAAAGGCAGGTAAAAGCTCGCACACCCATCCAAAAGCCTTAAGACCGATCTCTCTATCTTCCTTTCTACTGGAGACACTAGAATGGCTGATTGAAATCTACTTAAGACTGACGATAGACAGGAGGTTGATCTCTCAATCTCAACATGCCTATACCAAGGGGAAATCGGTTGAAACAGCACTACATTCCCTCATCTCCACTGCGGAGGGACCTCTGCATCGGCAGGAGTTCACCTTAGCAGCAATCTTCGATATAGAAGGGGCCTTCAACAACGTTAATGCGAGTGCGATCACTGCAGCACTCACTGACCTGAGAACGGAATCGAGCCTAGTGGAACTCATCGACAAAATGCTAAAAAGCAGAGTCGTTGAGGCAGATCTGAGAGATTCCAAACTTCGAAATGCACCGTTTCTATGGAATGCAGTAGTTAATAAACTACTAGTAGGTCTAGAATCGATGGGCTGCAAAGTGATCGCATATGCGGAAGACGTTGTAATTGCCGTTTCTGGAAAATACTTATCTACTCTGAGAGACCTTCTGCAAGTGCTCTGAATTTTCTTTCCAAGTGGCCGGAAGATTTTGGTCTTGGAGTCAATCCGGACAAGACGCAGGTCATCCTCTTCACTAGGAAACATAAAATCCCCTATATAGATCCGATAATGCTTTCGGGGAAATGTGTGATGATATCGGAAGAGACAAATCATTGACAGGAAACTGACATGGCAGCCGAATACTTTAGAAAGAGCTAGGAAGGCAAGCGTGGCACTCTATGCCTGTAGAAGAGCAATATTCAAAACATGGGGAATCAAACCTAAAACTGTATATTGGACATCATCTTACACCTGCCACCGATCGATCTTTTCTGCAATCACGTAGCGGCATGCTCAGCCATTAGACTCAAAGCATGCTCACAATGGAAAGGGAGTTCGTATGGACACGCAAGCATACTGAACTCCGACACTAACATTCCTACTCGACTTGATTGCCTCCCGTCACCTTTCTGCTTCGAAAGGAAATTCTCTGTAAGGTTTCCAACACAGCAGGAATTGCTAGAAGGTGATCAATCACGAAGTGCCCAGATCACGATATACACAGATGGATCTTAAATGCACACCGGTGTAGGGTCTGGAATTTACTGCGAAACGCCCTCAATCGCAAAATCCATTAAACTAATGGACCACTGCAGTGCTTTTCAGGCGGAAATAACTGCCATTCAAGAAGCCATAAAATGGTTGCAGATAAACAATATATCTGGCAAGGATATATGTATTCTATCAGACAACCAGGCTGCCATAAAAGCCCTGGATGCACCCCATACAACATCTAGGAGTATCTCAGATTGCCGCCGATCTCTTAATGAGATGGCATCACAACTCTGCATTAACCTGTGCTGGGTACCCGGTCACAGGGATATTCCAGGAAATTGCAGATGAACTCGCAAGAGAGGGCACCAACCTGCCACATGTCAGTAGGGGCATGGAGAGCATTGGTGTCCCAATTGCGACGTGTAAACTTATCGTCAGTGAAACACTAATAAATTCCACAAATCATAGATCGAGTAGTGCTTCTACCTGCAAAATAGCCAGGCAAACATGGCCAAAGCTAAATCAGCGTCTATCCTTGTCTTGTATTAAGCTAGATAGAGCTCGATTAGGAATCCTGATAGATACCCTAACAGGACACTGTTTAATAGGTAATCATGCAACTAGACTGGGAGACCGCCTCCTCATCTGCACATCCGCAAGAAATCGTACCTCCGCATCCGCTAAAATGACCACCATTACAACCCCAGTTGAAACACAACTTAGGATCAAACAGGTCACCAAGGTCAAACAAATGAGGCTTATACCGATATATCTAATGAACTTACATTTAGAGATATTTAAATATATAAAAAAAGATAGGCAGTCATGGGTCTGCCGACTGAAGTGAAAACTAAATTTATAATAATAATAATGGGCCCGATAGCACAGCGACCAGTAAGATCTATTGTACATAGCCCTATTTAATAGAAACCCTATATGTTTAGACTTTTGATGAATCTTAACATATCTTGGGGTTTGTTGTTCCACAATTTGTGTGGATTAACAACAGTGTCACCGAGGTGGTGAAGTCTATGTCTACCGAGTGCAGGACACTTGCAGAGTATATGCTCTGAACTTTCTTTATCCATTTCACAAAATCGGCATACGTCAGTGTCGGAAAGACCTAACTTATTTTGATGATACCTTAGGTTGCAATGACCCGTGAAGTATCCAGTCAAAATGCGTAAGTCTATTCTACTGAGTGAGAGAAGCTTATTCGAGGTACTCTTTGAAAGAGTAAGGAATTGTTTTGCCTGGCGTTGTCCGGTGGAGTTCACCCAGTGTTTTAGAAAACTCTTTTCCTCAAGTTTCCTGATTTCTTCGTTTTTGTGGCTTTTCGAGAGACCACAGAAAGGCTCAGGACCGTAAAAGGGCATGATCGCCCCTTGTTTAGCCAAGTAGTCGGCCTTTTCATTGCCTTCATGACCTTCATGTCCTGGTACCCACCTTAATACAACAGTATTAAAGTTACCCAGTTCATTTAACAGGTTAAGGCAGTCATATGCCATCTTTGAAGTGAAAGTGACCGACTGTAGGGCTTTTAAGGCCGCTTGACTATCCGAGAGTATGTAAATATGTACTCCTCTCATTTTCCTGCGAAGACATTCCCTCGCACAAATTTCAATGGCATACATTTCCGCTTGAAATATTGTTGGGTAAGTACCCATTGGGATAGATTTTTTGAATCTAGGGCCATAAATTCCCGCCCCTGTTCTACCATTTTCAAGTTTAGACCCGTCTGTAAACCATATCTGGGAGCCGGGTTTGAATTTAATAGAGTTAGTTCTCCAGTCTTCACGATCATTGATAATGATTTGAAAAAGTTTGAAGAAGATAGTTTTAGACAATAGAATATCATCTCTATGCAAAATGGGACTGTCTAGAAAATTTTCTAAAATTTTTAGGTGTCCCTTAATATTGCCCCCTTTTAAGTCGGCAATACCTTCCAATCTCAAGGCGCTAATAGTAGCTTCCTTTTCTATTAGGATAGGTAATGGTGGAATGTATAAGAGCACCCCTAGTGCGTCAGTGGGACACGTTTTCATGGCCCCTGTGATACTGACACAAACAAGTCGATGCAGTTTAATTAGTATATTTACTGCATTCCTTTGTTTGACCTTAGGCCACCATGCAATGGAAGCATAAGTGACCATTGGTCTAATGACCGTAGTGAATGTCCAGTAGGTCATTTTGGGATTTAGACCCCATGTCTTACCAAAAAGTCTAGTGTAGGCAAAGAATGCCCTTGTAGCCTTTTTTGTAACTTTATTTAGATGTTGGTTCCACGTTAGCTTTTTATCAAGGATAACCCCTAGATAGTTCGCTTCATTGGAAAATTGCATTGTGATGTCATTTAACACAGGACATTTGAGAGTAGTGTTTCTCTTCCTGGTGAATGGTACCAGCACAGTTTTTGATGGGTTAATAGAGAGCCCTTTCTCACTGCACCATTTATTTATTATTTTTAGGGCTTGTTGCATGCGGTCAGAGATAGTCTGCTCATGCCAGCCCACAATATATACAACTAGGTCATCTGCATAACCTTGTGTATTGAAACCTAGACCATTAAGCTTGTAGAGGAGTTCATCCATCACTAAAGTCCACAGAAGTGGAGAGAGTACACCCCCTTGTGGGCAACCTCTTGTGGCTGTGATAGATTTTAATTCTCCTCCAAGTTGTAAATTAATAGTCCGAGATTCAAGCATAGCTATTATCCATTTAATAATAGGTGTGGGTACTTCTTTTCGTAGAAGGGCATTTTCTATTGCCTCATATGAAGTATTATCAAAGTTAAAGTTAAAGTTATATGTCAATAAATGCACATAGAGCTATTTGTTTGGAATCAAGAGCCTTTTCAATGATAGTTGTTAAACTATGTATTGCAGTTTCTGTTGATTTGCCACGTTGGTATGCAAATTGCAGTTTTTGCAGAGGAAAATTTATAAGGTTGTTATTCCTTATATAATGATCCAAAATTTTTTCCATTGATTTTAGGAAAAATGAGCTGAGACTTATAGGTCTATAAGATTTAGGTAGCTGTTCTGGCTTTTGCCCTACCTTTGGTATAAACACTACTTTGACTTCAGCCCATTTCGTAGGGATATGCCCCAGCAAGAGACTTGCACGGAATATACTGGCCAGTTTTGGGACAATGTACTTGGCTCCATGTTGGAGCAGACAAGGGTATATCCCATCAGGCCCTGGAGATTTGTATGGGCTAAATGATGATAAAGCCCATTGCACCCGTTTTTCATGGAACAGTTTACTAGCCAGCTTAACACCTACAGTATTGATGGATACCGTGGATTCCACCAGTACTGGGTGTTCATTACAAGCTGAGTGACCCGGAAAGTGAGTGTCCAGCAGTAGTTTGCTGGTTTCTCCCGGGTTCTGTGTAAAGCTGCCATCAGGTTTTTTCAGGGTACAAATACCGTTTGAGTGATCTTTAACTAAGGCTTTTTGGAGGCGAATCGCAGCTGGAAGATTTGAGATCTTCTCACAATGATTCCTCCAAGTAGCTCTTTTAGATCTTCTCAATTCTATATTAAAGGCAGTTAGAGCCTCTTTATAGGAAACCCAGTCCCCCGTTCGTTTAGCTCTATTGAATAATCTTCTTGCCTTACTTCGAAGTTCAGTAAGCGTCTTATTCCACCAAGGAACATCCCTTCGTGGTTTATGCACTTTTTCTGGACAACTTTTATGAAAGGCATTGATTATGTTAGAATGAAGCTCTTCAGCTTCTGATTCAAGCTCTGATTTTAAATGCTTATTCGAGCAGTTAATACCATGCTGTAGATAGAGGTAAAAGATATCCCAGTTGGTTTTCTTGGGATTTCTGTAAACTTTGGCTTGTGTTACAGTTGCACCCACATCAAACCGTATGTGCATATGATCCGACATGGATGTTTCCTGTGACACGTGCCAATTTGAGACTTCCGACGAGACATTGTGACTAGCCAGAGTGAGATCAAGAACTTCCCCTCTTATTGCATTCACAAACGTCGGTTCGTTACCTCGGTTTAATATAGTAATATTATGTCTAAGTATAAATTCAAGAAGGTACTCACCCCTTGTGTTTATGTTGTTGCTTCCCCAGGTTGTGTGGTGTGCGTTTGCATCGCAGGAGAGAATCCATCGGATGTGACGCTGCTGACAGTACTCCGTTAGGGCCAGAACTTCCTCTGTTGGGGCAGTAGCCGCGTCTCCCGGTAGATAGGCAGAGGCAAGAATGACCTCATGCTCTCCTTTGCTGGTGGGCACTTTTGCCCAAATCGCCACTAGGTCTTCAGAAATAAACCTTGAGAAAGGAAGAAAGGTTAGTTGGTTACTAATCAGAATTGCCGCTCTAGGGCGATTCTTATTGGTGGCATAGATCAACCTACCATTTGAGTTTTGGAGCCCTTTGATGACTCCATTATATGCCCATGGTTCCTGAATGAAAGCTACATCCAAGAGCTCAGCGTTAAACCTCCTTGCCAGTACATCTGAGGCAGCTTTGGCACGATGGAGGTTTATCTGAAGGCATCCGAGTTGCCTTGTATTGCTGCCGGGTTTGCATTGGGGAAGAGCCATTAATTGGCTTTTTTACGGGCATTTGCCGCCCTCTTCTAAACTAAATTTAGAAATAACAATAGTATTTTTTGAATTTTCATATTAATTGCAGTTTCCGCACTCCGTACAACAGTTATATACATTCATTATGTCCTAACAAGGATACAATAGGCTTATGATAACTGAAGTAAGAAAGAAAAATGTTTTATTGACATTTATTGAAGTATCGTGACAATACCGCATCGATCGTAGTTTTATACTTTGTAGTACTGAGTTTCCGATCATAAAATCTATAGCTTGATTCAAAAATTCAAGCAAAGGTATATTTTTATCATCTGCAAAGTCAATATTGAAGTCTTCACTTACCCACCTATTTTCAAAAAATTCACAAAACAGAAATTGTACTATTAACGCCTAACATTATCTTCTCGTCGCTGTAAAGCCATTTTTCAATATGAAAAAAGCTCTTATCATCAAAGCTTTTGAAGTCGACTATCATTCGCCAAGATAGTCGGTCGAGACATGTCTTTCGATAATTGGACAAAAATATTAAATATTTTTTTGAGTATTTTTTCAGAACATTCTTTTGTATATATGATTAAATTTTCAAATAAAAATTGTTGTATCTGCCTCATGGACATGCCAGGCAAAATATAAACGGCAACTCCGATCACTCTAGGGGATTTCTAATTAAATTAAAATTCGGAATATCAATTGGTTCTTTGTTTAAAGAAAATTAACAAAACGAAGAAATGCAGAGTGTAGAATGAAGAAAATTAAACTGAAGCATCACTTTCTTCATTTTCATTATCCATTTCTTTTCTGATTGCGATTTAGCTCATTAACAATACAAAACAAGAAGAAGATGAGCGAATGTGCACCAAATTCAATAACGGTATAGCATGTCGGTAACACGAATTCATAGTTTTACCCTCTACCAAAATCGCTCAACGCGCCTAAAGAAGTTTTCACTTCAATAATTTGCTAAACACCTAGAATGTAAAGTATCAATATCATCTTGAAGTCTGAGATGAGAGGCACCATCATTAAATTAGAGGCACAATTTTACATCGAATATGAACACCCGAGAGTGTGACATGGAGAGAGGCAGATCATTTACAAAAGGATTAAACAATAATGGGTATAGATGGCTTCCTTTAGGAACACCAGAAGTGACAAAAACTGGAACAGAAAGATTGGACTTAAATAACACTCTTTGAATACTATTTCTTAAATAAGATACAATTTACAATAATACAGAAGATGTTGTGGAAAACCTTAAAGGTCAAGTTTATATACAAGCAGACCATGATTAACAGAATCAAACGCTTTGGTGAAGTCAATGTAAATAACATCACTTTGACGTTTTCCACTAAAACCAAGATTTAAAATATATATATAAAGTCAAGCACGTTTGTATTTGAATATCGCTTTTTCATAAAACCGCGTTGACACGGAGAAATAATAGCTTTAAAAAAGTTATATAGGGTTGAAGTGAGCATTTTTTCAAACAATTTTGGGATTACAGGAAGTATAGCATTTCCTCTGTAATTAGATATGTCAGCTTTGTTGCTTTCTTGTGTAGGGGAGCAATGAAGGATTTCTTCCAGATAGAGGGAAAGATGCGCTCTGAAGTGATAAAGTGAAAAGTTTCAAAAGCGGCTTATTTGTATGGGCCGGGTGAGTAAGTGGATTTCAACGATTTTAAATTTATAAGAAGACACTTCTCCCTAACTACTGAAGTAACAATTAGGTTACAATGTGAAATGGGATAAGGATAACGGTTTTGAATTTAGAATTCAGAGGAATAAGTGTATTGAAAGAATTTAGCAAAATGGTCTGAAATACACAGATCACTGTGGCCATGTTCGTTAACTAGATACAATGAGGGAAATAAAAAAGACATGCGCTTTGAGTTCACAAAGTTATAAAACTGCTAAGGCTCACTCGAAAATTTCAGTCTGCAGCGTGAGAGATAGTTGTTATAACAAACGTTATTTAATAAAAGAAAATAAGCCCGAACCACACAAATGTAAGCGATAGAAGAGCCAGAACTCTTGAATTTTGTATACAGTCTCGACTTAATTTTCTTCAGGTTAGAAAGTTTTCTTATATACCAAGGAGGTTTATATGATACTTTCGAAACAGCGTTTAGGGGACTTAGGCATCCACAATATTGTATACCATTTCTTAGTAAAATTAAATAGCAATAGACATATCACTGCAATTGTACAAAAAATACCAATCTATTCCGAGAAAGACTGCATTTAGTTGGGCAAATTTCACTTTGCGAAAACAAAATCGACGCTTACATAGATGTGGAGTCTGAAACAGAACAGTTACAGAAAGGGATATTTCCAATGTTGGATGGAAAGCATCCTCAGGAAAACATAAAGGTTGGCATATTGACACAAAAGTACCAACAGAATCATTACTTTACACAACATCAATGATCTATTTCAATGATTGATTAAAGAGTTCATTTAAAGCAAAGAATTTTCAAATCATGTTGTGCTGTAGGAACTTGATAATTCGAGATACCAAAAAAGGACCACGAAATGAGTGGGAGGTTAAAGTCGCCTACCACGATAAAAGAGTCACGGTCTCGAAGAATGTTATTAACAGAATAAATAACTGTAGCTAATTCCGAATTGGAA